>VOPJ01008895.1:0-18082 GCA_014673585.1 Semibalanus balanoides | reverse complement strand
CCTGAGTGCCCATAGTGAATAACTGCTGATTACGGTCATTGGGCGTTGTAATACATGTGTATCGGTTCGTTCATTGTCTAGAGCGCGGAACAATGCTGGTATCATAGAGCTCGAAGAATAAGGTAGAAACAGAAATGCATGTGTTATAGTACAATCATACTTCATAGTAATGGAGTAACGGAGTAACGGAAATGGAGTAACGGAGTAACGGAAGACTCATCGCCTATATCGATCGATCGAAGTGCCGTCTCACGTTCAGCCCAGGTTCGATATTTGCACAGCACATCGTGGCCGACCCAGAAGAGCTAAACTGATCCGAACGCTTAAACAATCGCACACACTCGGTGACCTTTGGTGACCCTTAGACAGGCGCGGATCCAGAATTTCGTTAAGGTGAGGCCCGTGAGGGCGCCCAATACAAAAGCTTTCGCCCTCCAGGCGCGCTCTACGGGCGCGCCATAGGCGAGAGCCGGCTCAGAGGGGGGCGCACGCCCAAGCGCCCCCCGCTAGATCCACGCCTGCTTAGAGGTCAGATCGATTTGCGAAACCCAAGACCGAATGTGTGCGATTATTTTAGCGTTGGAGTTGGAGCGATCACGCCCACCATCATCACGTAGGTACCCGTCGTAAAGGTTTGCCGAGTCTGGCAGCTGAATGATTAGAGTTAAATTTGCTGCCATATTACCAACTTTGAGGACATAAAATGCGCTGTTGTTGCATTTAGGATTTTGTACATTTTGTGCTCGGTGGCGGGAGAATCGCGTGGTCGTGTGGCGCGAAGGGGATAAGTTTTGTTTGGTGTTTATTGGTTACTTTCGTTCGATTTTGTGATAAATATAATCTTTTGGTGTCTTGGTATATCTCGAAACGCTTGGAGCAGCTATCAGGTATGACTATGAGGCTTAGCTTTGCCAGCTGACAGTTCACTTTATCACCATAAACGATTTGGCGCATTTCAATTTGAGCAAAAGAAGCACAATATTGATGATTTAATTGATTATTGGACTTGCCACTGGATGATTGCAATATTGATGATTGGAAAATGTTGATGATTGGTTGGAGCCCCAGCACTTGACTTCATGCATTTTTTACCAGATATACTCCTAAGATGTTTCCATTATGATTGCTCTCACTTCAACTTTCCCTTTACTAACATCTTGAATGAAGTGTTGAAGTTTTGTAGTGTATGTTCATGGACAGGGGCAGATTTTTATGAAATCGGCCAGGGGTCCTAATGTTAATTTGATGGATTTTAACTCCATTCTTACCATGCAACACCATAGGCCTAATGTTAAAATTTGTAATAATTGGGGAAGGCTCAGGCCCTCCCCAAGAGATATAAAGTTCCACCCCTGTTCATGGATGAATGGAAGTGCGTGTTGTGTCAAAATTTTGAAAAAATCAGTCCGGCAGAGGTGGCTCCAGGCTCATGTTTTTGGGAGGTCATTTTGAATATGGTTGTGCGACGCATACTTCCTTCGTAGTTTGCGGTGGAATAAAAGTGTCAGAAGCTATGTCACTGTTATATATGTCATACATACTTGGATTATACATATTTTGGGGCAGAGGCACACTCAGGTACATACAATGGGAAGCGATATTCACTGTCAAATAAGGCCAAACTTCAAATTAGTAAGATGATAAAAGGCATTCTGCACATGTTGCCTCCCACTTTGTTTGTCTGGATCCGCCTATCCACCTTATATTTTATTTTACAAATTATAGTAGCAAAGCCCACATGTTACGTTACCATTGTCCCAAATGATTATGAACAGCATACCTATATTTATTATCAGAAAATCCCCCCATTTTTTATCCCTGAGTAGTGAGTACGCCTATGATTTTTCATTTTGTTACTTGTCCCTTTTATATTCTGAAGACCATTTAATTGGAAGCTCAAAAACGTTTTGGGCATGAAAATTGGTTGAATCACAAGGCAACAATGACCTTTCTAAAAACACACAAAAAAGTATTTTTTGCCCTGAACAAAAATATTTTTTGGGCTCAAAAAGATATTGTCACGACGAATCGAATGGTGTTTGTCCCATCGAAATCGGCCGAGCGGTTCTCGAGATCTGGGGGGGGGCAGAATCTGCCCCCCGCAGGTTAACGTAATTCTGGCCGCCCGCAGGGAATAAGGTTAGGGTCAAATCCAGTGTGCCCCCAGGGCATATGGTTTTTGTACTATAACTCATCTTCTATGCGAGGTAGAGTGCTATGGTTTTCACAATTCTTTTTCTCTATGTCGAAGTTCCACGATTGATATCAATTTTGACTGGACCTTGACATGACCTCAGGGTCAGAGTCACATTTTTTTGTTTGACCTAGCTAGGTTCATACGATATATGATTTGATGCGCTGTGATGAGAAAACACGTGATGGCAATCGTTGCTCTAGCTGTTTATAAATATAAAGTTATTGTACAATTTTTTTTCGTGAAATTAAGCATTTTGACCTCTGCTGACCTCTGGAGCCTTAACTATTGACCCTATCTCAAATCTGAGGGAACGTTGCAGAAAGAGCGTTTCAAGGGCATTTCATTTTTTGCTTGGATGCTCCTAGCTACCTTAATTATTGAGCTAGCCCGGACTATGTGAAGCAATGCTTAATTTACTCGAAATATGGAAAAAAATGACCTGTCTTGACCTCTGGTGACCTCAATAATGAGCCGATCAAAAAATAATCTAAGTATTTTCTCTAGTACTCGTCACGGCCTACCGCACGCCGTTTTCCGCTTCTCGCTACGTTGCGTAGTTTTCGAGATCTCTGGGGGGGGGGGTATCTGCTCCCCCGTCGGTTATAAGTTGGCTTAGACCCCCGTTGGTGCGAGGGTTAAAACCTACATTTTGTATGCATGTTAGAGACGGTGCATTGGTCTACACATTGGTGTTTGTTTCATCGCTGTACGTCCCATAGGTGCCGAGCACTGATTTAAATTGTGAAGACGTCATAAACTATGAATTTGCGCTTGTATAGCCAGTAAATTTGCACGTACCTGCCCCGCTGATCGACACATAGTGCATACGCCGGGCGGATCGTTTCTCTATACATCTGTGCTTGACCCGTGTCTTTGCGACTTTTGGTTGCCGAGATATAGGTCCGGTATTGCAACGATGTTTTGTAGACAATGTCGTGGACGTAACAGGGGTGCACGTGATCACTTGCAGTGTGACCCAGAGCTTGACCTGTGTAACATTGCCAGTGGTGTGTGTCCGCGCGCCCTTAAACCCCAATAAACAAACAAACAAATTTCAGCTTAATAGGTCCAGCCGTTCCTCAGCTATAGCATGATACTATTTTCTGACACCCCTGACGCGGCACGTGTCACGCGCCGTGCTGACCCCTTACGTGATAAAAATGTTAATAATCATAATATAATGTCATTGCATGGGGCTATCAGATGGCAAAGACCGCTTGTCAATCGGATGCGGGTTTCAAAAGATAAGCTTCTGACCAGCGTTATGGTCTGGCCGGGCCGGGCCGAGTCGGCCGCCTATATGTGAGAAAAATCCGGTATTCAATGAGGACTCGCTGCGCGCTTCGCGCTCGCTCGTAACGAATATCCGCTCAGTGCCGGCGACTTGTCTATCGATTCGTGCATGCGCAGTAGGAAACGTTGTCGCATTCTGGCGCTAAGCTGCCTATCCAGGTATATCTCATCCATGATTATTTGCGTGGCTCAAAATGGTGTTACCAGTTCTACGCACAACTTACGTCTTTCAATAGGAAGGAAGGATGTAGCAAGCGGGATGGCTACAGAGAATATCTCTGAGCAAAAGAACAGGGTTCAAATAGAGTGCAGTTTGCAAAGAAAGCTGTATTTCTTTCTTGGATTTTGTTTTCCACTTTTTTAAAGAATGCTATTTCTGTCATGTGTTTGATCGCAGGCAGGCATCATGAGCCAGGCACCGGGTGGAGCCAGCCAAGATGGCCTGCCCAACACTCAGGACATCACCGACATCGATTCTATCTACTCTCAGAGTCAGGAGCCGCTTGTCAACGGTGAACAGGGCCAGAAGTGGGGCCGTCTCTTCCCCGTCGGAATCCGTGGCAAGTTCAACGGCCTGGGTGAGTCACAGATCGTTTTTTTTTGTTTTTTGTAAATATTAATGTTAAATTTGTGTGAACATGTCTTTAATATATCAGGAATAGATCGTAGTATCTGTCATTCATTTGGTCAAATTGTATTGCCAAATTTGTTTGGGAAAACAGCATTGGTAAGATAATTATAAATCATGAGTCACCAATCACTGAAAGTGTTCTGTTTTGACCCGCTTGCGAACACTTTTCACCAAGCAGGTGATCCAAAGCCATTATAGCTTCACATAACCGCAGCCGTTACGGCGTCCCAATAACACTGATTTTTGTTAACATTGTCCGTTATGACATCCTCTACCGGTATTATTTGTGTTCGATTTCGTATGGTAAACCAGACAAGGCAATGTGGGCTTCAACGTCCTTTAATGTTTGTCGACTTCTGACTGACTTGTATACACTGACTCTCCGCAGATATGTACAAGAACGAGTATACACTGGGGCGAGGAGAATCGTGCGATGTCGTCGTCGGCACGCAGAACCTGGCAGAGAAGTACCTTCTCACCATCAGCAAAACACACCTCAAGTGAGTTCAGCAGGTTCTGTGCGCATCCTGCTCATACTGTGTGTCTGGGGGGGGGGGGGATCGTGCGCCTTTGGTAATCTCCAACTTTGCCTTGGTGTCCCTTTCCGCTGTAAAATGTTGAATATCAGTATCACTTACCAGTTATTTTAGTGATGCCTCGTTCAGTCGTGTAGTCTTTCTAGCACTGCTGTTGCTAGTTCATATACCACATCAGTTGTCATGGTTCTGAATTAACTATAGACACTAAATGTCGATTAACGACTAAGGTTTCACTCCACTGGTCTACTTAGGCCACTGAGAATGCTTAATTTATTTGTGGTCAGGACCTTCCCATCCATTATTTTTCAGTTAAACATGCGGATATCATTGTAAGCCTGCTTAATCTGTCATCCTCCCGACTTAGTTAAGGTAACCATTGTCATGCATTGTGTGAGCTGATGTTGTGATCTGACAGACTGGTGAGAGGTCAGACGGCCACCGGCCAGCACGTTTACGTCGAGGACCTGAGCTCGAACGGCACCTTCGTCAACGGAGAGCTGGTCGGTAGGGGGAGCAAGGTGGCGCTAAAAAACAATGATGAAATCTCACTCTCCATGAAGCTTCTCAAAGGTGAGCACTTGATGTCGATATGATACGTTTAACGTTACGTGTGCCTGGTCTTTGATTTATATCAAGCGTTGTTGACCAAGCAGCAACAATAGTCATGCAAAATTGAACTTTCCTAGTTAACTTAAACTTTGTTGATTTGTTCTTTTATTGCCACTGACACCACACCTTTTAGCAATATTTGTTTGAAATTACGCAATTATATATTCTGTTGTTTTGTTCTTTCGCAGACCTAACGTTGATGAAATCTTCTTTTTGATGTTTTTGCACTGTGTTAGCAATTCTGTCAGAAGACAGTTTCCCGTGCTGGAACTATTCAATTGTCAATGCATTAAACTTTGTTGCTGGCGAATTATTCATAATAAGAGGATATGAGATAATAATAGGATGAACATGTTACACCAGTTCAGGGTTACATTATAGCATTCATACGGTGACCTCTAAAAAGGTTCACGACCATCTTGCTGTGCCGCAGTGTTTGTGTTCCACGACTACATGGATAACGACTCAGCCAACTACCCGGACCAGCTGCGGAGCAAGTACACCATGTCACGCGTGCTGGGCGCCGGGGCCTGCGGCGAGGTCAGGCTCGCCTTCCGCAAGGTCAGTCCCCGCCGGCCTGTCAATCTCAGGCGTCATCACTTACTCCAACTGCGTCATAGTGTAGTTTGATTGTGAGCGAAACTCGTTAATTGCGATCGAGAACGATAGTTTATAAAAGCTGTACGCTCCAGAGTGTCATCATTTCGTACTGCGGTTTGAATATCTCCGATGGTTTGTTGCTGGAAGCGTTGCCGCCCAGTGTCGGCCGGTATTGTGTGTCTGAAGTTCGATCCATTTGACAGGGCACGATGGAGCGGTTCGCGGTGAAGATAATATCCAAGAAGAAGTTGACTCTGCGAGGACAGCACCAGATCAACCAGACGGATGTGGTAGCCAACGAGGTCAACGTGCTCCGAGCGCTGGACCATGTGAGCCAAGGCGTCACCGTAGACAGACAGACAGACAGACAGACAGACAGACAGACAGACAGACAGACAGACAGACAGACAGACAGACAGGGACAGGACAGACAGACAGACAGACAGGACAAGACAGACAGACAGGGACAGACAGACAGGACAGGACAAGAACAGACAGACAGACAGAACAACTAGCAAAGGAAAATTTTGGTTTTGTCTAAAATATGACGTCTACTCCAATCAGCTTGAGGATTTATTCAATCGAAATCACGTGACCAAAATCACGTAGCGTTCTGTATCTTCGTCCCGGCAGCCGTGTGAGATCCGGATCCACGACGTGACGTACCCTCCGTATCTGTGTCGGCAGCCGTGTGTGATCCGGATCCACGACGTGATCGACTCGCCGTCGGCCGTCTACATTGTCCTGGAGCTGGTAGAGGGCGGTGAGCTGTTTGACCGCGTCTTGTTGCACAAACAGCTGGACGAGCCCACCGCCAAGCTCTACTTCTACCAGATGCTGCAGGCGGTGCGCTACCTGCACCAGAAGGGCATCGCGCACCGTGACCTCAAGGTCAGTCGGGTCTGGGCTGCATCGCGCACCGTGACCTCAAAGTCAGTCGGGTCTGGGCTGCAGGTTCGGAGGGCTCGTTCCGTGTAGTTCCTGCCGCAGGACACGCTGGACGCTCCCTACTATGATGTCTAAGCGGACAGCAGCGCACACCCCTCAGTGAGGAGACGACCAAACAGCCAAAAGGCTGCCGAGTCTGTCATAGCTCTGTCTCAGCGGCTCTCTGTCAGCAGCTGTCGTAGCTGCCCTCTGTCAGTCCAGCCGCTGCAGCTGTCTCAGCTGCCCTCTGTCAGTTCAGCTGCTGCAGCTGTCGTAGCTGCCCTCTGTCAGTCCAGCTGCTGCAGCTGTCTCAGCTGCCCTCTGTCAGTTCAGCTGCCCTCTGTCAGTTTTCAGCCTTGCCCTCTGTCAGTTCAAAGCTGCTGCAGTGTCGTAGCTTCCTCTGTCGACTCAGCTGCTGCAGCTGTCTTGCGCTTGCCCTCTTCAGTCCAGCCGCTGCAAGCTGTACTCGTAGCTGCCCTCTGTCAGTCCAGCTGCTTGCAGCTTTCTCAGCTGCCCTCTGTTCAGCTTTCAGCACGCTGCAGCTGTCTCAGCTGCCTTCTGTCAGTCCAGCTGCTGTTAGCTGTCGTAGCTGCCCTCTGTCAGTTCAGCTAGCTGCGCTGTCTCAGCTGCCCATCTTCAGTTCAGCTGCTGCAGCTGTCGTAGCTTCCCTCTGTCAGTCCAGCTGCCCTCTGTCAGTCCAGCTGCCCTCTGTCAGTCCAGCTGCTGCAGCTGTCTCAGCTGCCCTCTGTCAGTTCAGCTGCTGCTGCTGTCGTAGCTGCCCTCTGTCAGTTCAGCTGTCTCAGCTGTCCTGTCAGTTCAGCTGCTGCAGCTGTCGTAGCTGCCCTCTGTCAGTCCAGCCGCAGCAGCTGTCGTAGCTGCCCTCTGTCAGTTCAGCTGCTGCTGCTGTCTCAGCTGCCCTCTGTCAGTTCAGCCGCTGCAGCTGTCTCAGCTGCCCTCTGTCAGTTCAGCTGCTGCAGCTGTCGTAGCTGCCCTCTGTCGACTCAGCTGCTGCTGCAGCTGTCCTCTGTCAGTCCAGCCGCTGCAGCTGTCGTAGCTGCCCTGTCAGCACTGCTGTCTGGTAGTGTGGAATGGACACGGTGGTGTCGTCCCTGTCTCAGCCGGTTGGCACTGGTGTCTGACAGTCTGACCTTGCTCGTTCCTGCAGCCGGAGAACGTGCTGTTGTCGTCCGAGGACAACGAGACGCTGGTCAAAATCACCGACTTCGGCCTGGCCAAGATCGTCGAGGAGGACGGTCTTCTGAAGACGCTGTGCGGCACACCCACGTATGTGGCGCCCGAGGTGCTGCGTCGCCGGCCCAACGCCAACTACACCCACAGCGTGGACTGCTGGAGCCTGGGCGTCATCCTATTCATCTGGTACGTGGTCTGAGGGAGCCTGGGCGTCATCCTCTTCATCTGGTGCGTGATCTGGGTGACGGCTGCAGCAGCCGTGGGCGGGCAGGCGGCTGCTGGAGCCTAGGCTTGCCGTGGGCGGGCGGGCAGACGGGAGCCTAGGCTTGGTGTGGGACGGGTGGTCTGCTTCAGGGACCCGAATGAGAATGAGCGTTTTCAATGTATTAAGGCTGCTGGATGAGCGAGATGACCGCCGGTATGTTTCATGTTTTGTAATGTTCGCTGCTTCGAGGGCTGCCGCTTCGGTCAGTTCCCAGTAATCACTGGTTGGTGGAACGCCACTGCCTGAGAGGAATGTGTATACAAGTTGGGAGATCTTTCCCTCCTGACCGAGCCGTGTTCGCGTTGCCAGGCCTGCACGGACCCGCCGTTTCTGCTGGACTACAAGGAACATGCCGCTGCAGGAGCAGATTCTGCGCGGCCGCATCTCGTTCCAGCGGAGACAGTGGCGCGGCGTGAGCGAGGAGGCCAAGCAGCTGGTGCGCCGCCTGCTCACTGTCGACCCAGCACAGAGGATCTCAGTCGAGCAGGCGCTCCAGCACGCCTGGCTACAGGTAAGCTCACGTGTAACAGGCGCTCCAGCACCCCTGGCTACAGGTGAGCTCACGTGTAACAGGCGCTCCAGCACCCCTGGCTACAGGTAAGCTCACGTGTAACAGGCGCTCCAGCCACCCCTGGTACCAGCTTAAGCTCACGTGTAACAAGGCGCTTCCAGCACGCCTGGCTACAGGTAAGCTTCACGGTAAACAGGCGCTCCAGCACGGCCTGGCTACAGGTAAGCTCACGTGTAAAGGCGCTTCCAGCACCCCTGGCTGACAGTAAGCTCACGTGTAACAGGCGCTCCAGCACGCCTGGCTACAGGTAAGCTCACGTGTAACAGGCGCTCCAGCACGCCTGGCTGCAGGTAAGCTCACGTGTAACAGGCGCTCCAGCACCCCTGGCTACAGGTAAGCTCACGTGTAACAGGCGCTCCAGCACGCCTGGCTACAGGTAAGCTCACTGCAGTGGGCCTGAAGCCTGACATTCCACATTATTGTCTATTTATTTGATGATCATCTTCAGGGAATCCTGCTGGCTTTGACCATTCTAGTGCGTGAATCAAGCAACAATACGATTTCTTCGCAACAAATCTGTCTTGACCATTGTTTCACTGGTACTGTCGATTGTAATCACGATTGGTGCTGTTTTTGCTCTTTCATGCGTGAGTGTCAATTCACATTGCATCATAACTCTTGTAAATGTTGTGTTTCTACGTGCACGCGTTTGACGTCTCATGTCTGTCGATGTTGGACAGGACAAGAAGACGATCTCGATGGCGGAGCGGCTGATGGGCCGGGGGAAGCGGCGATCGGAGGAGAGTGCGGGCCCGGCCGGCCGGCGGCGGCGCACCCTCGCGGACGTCAACGGCCAGCAGCAGCAGCAGCCGGCTGCCGTGCCGTGAGGCGGGCCCGCGCCGCGCCCACAGCGGGACGCTGATGTAGCCAAGAAGAGAGGACATTGGAGGGTGTGGACGATGGGCGAGGTCGGTCCTCCTAGGCTGCACGGGCCGGACAGAGAACGGAGTCGTCCTCCCCTCTCACAGCGGCTTCACGCTCGCTGCCGTCGCGCCGCGTCAAGCAGGGTTTCGCGCAGTGCGTGTCTTGATCGACCACCGCGCCGTCGCCTTCGGTGACACCCCCGCGCGGAATCGACTGTCGGCGGACGACCTGGCGGCTGCCTGTGCCACTGTTCTAGACCAGGAGCCAGGCTGAGGCCGGTGTTGTGGAGCTAGGAATGGAACTTTTGTACCTGACGGAGGCTTCGGGGAAGTAGCTGAAGCGCTCGGGGTGGTAGCTGGAAGTATTCAGTAATTGGGTCACTGTCTAAGACGCAGTCAGTTGTGAGCGGCATGTGGGACTGAAGGCAGGAAGTGTTCTGAAGAGGAGTGAAGCCGTGTCAGCTGCCTGTGACTGGCGGGGCAGCCAGACAGCAGCGGCTGTCTCTCTGAGGCGTAGTGTCTGGGGTGGGCTGCTCTCCGTAGGCTATAGTGTCTGAGGTGGGCTGCTCTCCGTATGCTATAGTGTCTGAGGTGGGCTGCTCTCCGTAGGCTATAGTGTCTGATGTGGGCTGCTCTCCGTAGGCTATCGTGTCTGAGGTGGGCTGCTCTCCGTAGGCTATCGTATCTGAGGAGAGGCTGCGTGCGCTGTGCCCTGTGTAGCCTGTAGTGCCTGAGACGGGGCTGCGCTCTGTAGGTTAGTATTTTGAATCCAGTCGCCGGTGTGCGGGACGGGGCTGAGCTGAGCTGAGCTTGGCTGAGCTTCGCGGGGCTGTGACGTGGCGCGTCCGTCCCAGAGTGGCGCTACGGGGCCCAACTGAGAGCGAAGCTACCATCGTGTTTTGTATGAATCGTTACCGTCGTGCAGCCTGTTGTCTCGCTGTGCCAATGTGACTCCGGCGTCCATGCCGCAGGCCGTGTGGTTTTCTATTCCTTTATGAGGCTACGTGAAGTAGACGTTCGCGTGTGCTGGTGCACCTCGCAGTATTTTTGTTTCATGATGTAATCAAGTAGATTGATTTTCTAACTGTATTTGCGAGTCCGAGAACTGCTACTGCTCAGAGAAAGGGACAATAAACTTGCTTTTCATAAATACCGTTTTCTTTCATTTGCAAACTGGAAAATGGTCTATGTTCATCAAACTGTTGTGCTCATAAAACCAAATGACCGTTTTCTGGAAGACCAGTGACCACTCACTGGTCCACAACTGACCGAGCATTGAAATAATTTGGGACCGCCACATTCAGAGTTCAGTGGCAGAGAAGGCGGCATTAACAATCCGCAATGTTCCGGGTCTTCGCGAACAGGAATACAACGACCCAATGCCCACGAGTGCAAATATGCAACAACGTTTAATGACCGATAACAAAGTAGTCGGTTACAGTGCAAAACGGAAGATCGGCATGCTACCTACATATTTGGTTTCTTCAGCGACCCAGCTCATGCTGCCCGTACATGATCAACCTAGGGCGGACCGGCCGACCGACTGGGGTTACACACAACACAATACATATCTGGAATGACACGCGGCCACGAGTGGGTCCACAATACACACAGTAGCACACACCACTAGCCGCCGCACGGCGTCGATACATCTTATAACGCGACCCTAAACTCGTCCCTCCCTACACGACCGACTCCCCGGTATTCCAGTCCCATATCCGCTCTGTGGGGAGTGTCGCACTGATCCCCCGTCTCCAGCAGCGCACGATGCTCGGACTCGCGGCATGCCTGCCGGGCGGCTCGGGCCGCGCTATCGACGGCGCTGGGTCGCTGGGGCCGCGCCAGCACCCCACAGGCGACCGACAGATCTCAGCTCTACAACACAGAGCCGCCACTGACGGCGGCTCCTGTGACGTGTACCGTGCGCCGGTCGGCCGGCCAGCCGCGCCGGTCGGCTCGTCAGCCGCGCCGGTCGGCTCGTCAGCCGCGCCGGTCGGCCCGTCAGCCGCGCCGATCGGTCCGTCAGCCGCGCCGGTCGGTCCGTCAGCCGCGCCGGTCGGCCGGCCAGCCGCGCCGGTCGGCCGGCCAGCCGCGCCGGTCCGGCCCGTCAGTCGCGCCGGACAGCACGGCACGACACCCTGCCAGCCGGCAGTGTCTCACATACCACAGGCGACAGTACAGCTCGCCAGCCGGGGACGCCGGCTATATACACAGGCGGCGACTGCAGCTCGCTGTCGACTGCTGCGGATCGTCCGACCTTCACAGGCGCTCCGGCGGCGCCACTGTCTGTTGATAATGCAGAGGTTGACATCGGCGAGCATTAGGCGCTCGCCTCGTGACCCGAGCAGCCGGCTGTCGGGAGACACAGCCCTGGCTACACAGTCTGTCTGCTTCCTCTGCGCTCTGATATCAGCCACCCGGCGGGAGTTCATACCACGGACAGCCGGAGTACCAGAGTCGGCCCACGCTCAGACGCCCACAAAGCCGCTGATGGGGTCCCTAGCGGGCGCCCGACTTGGACTTGGCGATGAGCCACTGCAGAGTGATGTCGATGTTGTCCTTCTCCTTGCACGATATGGAGTAGCAGCAGATCTCCCGGTCCTGCACCGCCGACAGGTTCCTGGCGGCAACACAGCAGCACAGCACGTTCGGTCGGATGAAGGGACCAGTGATAGTTCCCACAGCCATAGTAACACAACGTCGTGATCTGCGTATAAAGTAGTCATGCCATTGACAAATTATACTGTACCCCTTAATTATGTTAATGTTTTCTCTTCTCTAAAATGAATAAATGTTGTACCCCTTGAAGCAATGTTTGTTTACTCTGCTCTAAAACGACTACCCGAAAATGTTCGCCCGGTTGGGCATCTTCGAGCGGAAAGTAACTCGCAAGAATAGCTATCGGATAACACGACCAGCATTATATCCCACCCTACACTCAGGGCCGCACGAGGCGCCGGACTCACATCCTCTCAATCAGGCCCTTCTCGTCGAGCGCGTTGGGCAGGTCGCGTTTGTTCCCCAGCACGAGCACGGGCAGGCCGGCCAGCTGCGGCTTGTCCAGCAGGTTGTGCAGCTCGTTCCTCGAAGCCTCCAGCTTGTCCATGTCCGCCGCGTCCACCATGTAGCTGGCGATAAAGCGGACCACGTTCAGATACACAGGTATCGCGCAAGCGATGTTACACCCTTGCCGTAAACATAAGAGTATACTGGAGGTCCTATGAAGCAGTAGGCATCGAGCAACCGACTTTCACAAATTAAAGCATGCACCGATGCTGTGACTTGCCAATGTTTTTTATCATTTAAGTTTCCTCGATGAGCATCATCTTCAGGATCGCAAGTGATGCAAAACAAGGTACACAGAGCATGAACATTATAATGAGGTAACTACACCAGCGGTTTCGCCTTCACTGAGCTGTCGATTGTCATAGCTTGCAGAAACAACAGTATTTACGACACATAGCACAGTTGACGTCATTCAGCTCTGGGAGTCGGGAGTCGGGAGGAAGAAGACCAGCGCGCGCGGCCCAGCGAACCTGCTCCTTACACGATGGCGTTGACGCCGCGGCAGTAGCGCTCCCACATGGAGCGGAAGCGCGGCTGGCCGCCGATGTCCCACAACTTGATGGTCACGTTACCCTTGGAGATCTTCCGCATGTTGAAGCCGACCGTCGGTATCATGTCCTCGCTGAACTGGCCCGACTGCCAAGGGCAAACACACCAGTTTATCACCAGCCACGCCCAGAAACCAGCAGCAGTCATTTGCAGGTCGCATGGTAATTATATGTGCACTTCACATCAACTGTCAACCAGAGTTTATGCAGCGTGAAAAAGTATTTACATCTGACACCAATATGGCTGACTTTAGCCACACTGTTGTGGAACCTTTTCTTTAGGATTTACAATGGTCGAGGTCATCTAACAAAATCTTGCTTATTTCCAAATCATTTGTACCAGATATAGCTAATGCAGATGTAAATATCAATGGGTCATTACACGAGAAAGAGACAAAAAAGCAAAATGACGAAATCAACTGAAAAGAATACCACCGTCATAGCATCGTCATTTTGACCAAAATAAGTGTACAGGGTAATATGGGAAACCAAAACGAGCTGTGGCAGGGCAGGTTTACAACGATTCAAGCAGTGATTCAGTAGATATTTCTTCAGGGATTTTTGCAAGGTCGTAATGCAGGTCAATTTTGTCCCCCATATCACCGATAATTTATGCAGCAATATAAATATGTCATATATAATTAATGCGATTTTTTGGTAATGCGATTTTTTATAAAAGATGGTACTGTTAGATTTTGAGTTGTAAAAAATCGATACGTAATGTTTTTGTTTGTTTATTGCCTTATTGGGGTTTAAGGGCGCTCCCGACACCTTTGATAAATGTTGCGCCCATACGTAATTGTTTTTACATTTTCAAACTTTGTGGGGACATCCGAGTACCTACATCGAAATTGAGATTTTTTGACCATCAAAATGTAATGAGAGATAACTATCTTTGAATAGAAGAAATGAAGCTTGTGCTCCTGTTATCGATGATAAGTTAATTTTCCCCCATTTTAATGTGATTTATGAAAATGAAGCAATTCACAATACTTTTTGAATGTATCAACGCTAAGAGAGTGCACGATGAACGCCATCTTTCGCTGACCTCGTGAGGAACATTGATAAGATGCATTGGACCTCTTTCTAGCATTTCATATCTTTTAACCTGAAGTCAATATCACATTAACCCGGAATTGACTGCGGGCCAGGTGCTGGAAACTAGGCAAGCAAAGCAATGGAGAATAAACAATCCTTTCACAGTTGCAGCCCATCCTTAAGTTCTTTCGGTACTGGAATGTTCATGTTCTGCAATGCTAAATGTCTCTTGACATAAGGCCTGTTCAACGGCCTGCGTTGACTGCGGTTCAGCGGTCATGGCAGTGGTTCGGAAGCCGGATGGGTAACATAGAAAGTGAGATGGGCGAAAGGTATAACGGGTCAACACGGCTGGGTTTGGCGGCGGTTTTCGGCAGTTGAACGAAAAGAACCGCCGAACAGCAGGATGAATGTCGCGTTAAGTGGCGCGCGCGGCATTCAGTGTTCAAGAGGCGCTGTCATGGTGACGCATGAGGAAAGGGGCGGGGCTAGAAGTCTGCTGGAAACCGCCGAACCAGCGAGTTTGTCGTGAACGGGTCTTGTTTCACGACCCTGCGGTTCGGCGGTTACCAGCTGGCTTTAGCCCCGTCCCTTTCCTCATGCGGCACCACAGGCACCACAAGGCACCATAGGCCCGGCCACTCCAGTACCCCTACAGGGGATGGGTTAAATTTTCATTTTCATTGCCTGTAGGGGTACTGGTGCTCTTCTCTTGAACACTGAACGCCGCACTGCGCAAGTTAACATAACTTTTTTGATCCTGCGGTTCGGCGGTTGCTTCGAGCCAACCGCCGAAAACGCCGCCAACCGCAGCCGTGTGACGTCATACCTTTCACCCATCCCCACTTTTAGTTACCCCTGCCGGCTTCCGACCACTGCTGACCTGCCGATGACCGCAAGGTCAACCGCAGGTTCGTGAACAGGCATCAGGCCTCTGCTGTAATTGGATGACACAAAGAGGTGAAACGCCGCCGTTTTTGAGCTAGAGCCTGCTGGTAACCGCCGAACCAGCAGGTGGGGGGGGTCGGAAATGAACAGGCCCCCCTCTGCAGTGTGCTGGTGCCATAATGGCTTACTTATTCAAATAAGGACAGCACGAAGCTCAATGGAAGATATCAATACAAACAATACATCAATATATACCATCAATCAAGGAGTCAATGGATACATAACTTCCTGGAGGATTCAGAAACTCTGAAAGTGAAAAGTAATAATTATTCAAAGAGCTCTCCCTTACTGGGTGGGTGGATGCCAAACATGCAGAGGGATAATTATCTGCAATAATCATCAAACAAAGAATATCCAAATACAAATATTTTCCCAATATAGAACACAACAAAGAAGATTCATTATTCCCTAAGCAGCAGTTGTATAATGTATACCAACAATAGCAATGTATTCCAATTCAAGAATAAATGAAGTCAAGATAGGCATTCCATGGCTTGTTTGATCTGCTCAAAGCAAGCCTAAAATTGTGATGATACAATGACAATGCATTAATAACAAAATAATACTTGTACTTCTAATATAGGACTATAAGGATGACTAAATGCCTGTGTTACCCACTCTTTACAGCTCTTGATTGTTTATATGCCTCAGTTAAAAATGCAAATGGTAAGCTTTCCTTGGACAAACTTGGAATTAGTGTTTTGTTACCTATCCTGGTGCATGAAATACACACATGAACATGAAATATACACATTACACATGAACATGAAATACCCATGAACAGGAAATATACATATGAACATGAAATATACACATGAATATGAAATAAACACATAAATAAATATTAATACATACATAAAAAGGCACTAATTCAAACTTATCACATGCAACACACATAGATTGACACACAATGATATAGCAAAGTCCTACCTTTGGACACATCCTACTCAAACCTTTAAATCTATCAGAATGCGAGATGAACTGATCACAAGAAATGCAGCAGGGTCAACTGCTGTAACAACTTGGACACATGTCTATCCAGACTTTCATGCCAATCAGAATGTAAACAGTGTCAGTATAGACTACATTCCTGATGCAATGAAAAGCAGACATATGCTTTGGATCCCCAAAAGGATTCTTGGATCTGGATCCAGATCCGCTGGATATGTTCCCCCTTCACAAAATTGTCAAATGAATCCACTGGGATCATAGATCCGACTTTCAATATGGTCACCGGATCTGCCCCTGGATCCGAGATCGCAGGACCATTTTGGATTGGGATCCACTGGGAATCCCAGAATCTGCCATTATAGCATATGTGTATTTTTCAGAACAATTTAAAGTAGTTTGTCAGTACTTTTAATACGCTTGTTTTGAACTAGCATGGGTTCATGTCTTTTAGTTTCATTTTGTCAATAAAGTACATATTTATGGCATAATAGCCAGTCGATCTGTCAAGATAAGAGATCCATTGGGATCAATATATCCACTTCATTGTTTTAGTAATGGATCCTGTGGGATCCAGATCTGTTGAAAAATTTAATTGAAAGATCCACTCCACTGGGATCAAGATCCACTGTTGTAATTTGTCGTGGGATCCAGTGGTTCAAAGATCCCACATTAGCGTTTTGTCAAGAGATCCTCTGGGAATCATAGTCCTACTTTATGAACCATGCACATCTGATGAAAAGTATAAGATTCAGATGTGTCGGAAGATCAGAATGTTACTCTTCTCAAGTGTTAGTAGCTATTGTTTATATTATGATAGCATGACAAGTATGACATTAGGATGTCTCTGGTGTTACAACAGTTCAAGTTTATCCTATACAACAAATTTAAAATTACAGGTGACGTCATTTACTATTCTATAAATGATTGTACTTGTTTCTAGCTAAGCAAAATCTTCATGAACATTTTATATCTAAAAACAATGGATGGGTGGGTACTTACTGCAATCACATTGACAAAAGTAGTTTTGCCAGAATGCTGCAAGCCCACAAGGGTGAGCTCCATCTCCTCTTTCCAAAACAGGCCTTTCACCCAGTCTAAGAATTTGTTCACAAGGGACATCATCTTGAGATCTTGAAAGTGATGAAGTTGAAGATTAAAGCAAAAACGTGAGGCAGACTACCTTGAACTACTTATTGGTTTTCTTTGTTATCTTGGCCCTTCTCAATCACCACTGCTTCATTCACTATATTGATATAGATATCAAAATGCTTCTTCCCGTTTGCTTCCGCTGTTATACGGCTCCAGCTGATGAAACCTCTGAAACCAACAAAGGCCTTACATATAAATTGATATCAATACAGAGTTGAAACTGCACTGTGGCGCCTGTGATGCTGTGAATATGTTTTCTTCTAACTTACTTTTTTAAGTTATTATAAACTCTGTCAATTAAAGGCGAACCTGATGGTGTTCTACTAGAAGTTTGTTTTTGCCTGCCAGATCGACACTGAACCAATCAACGCAAGAGAAACGGAAATACTTTGGGAGCGGTCTATGGCTCATCATTTTCTGCATGCAGACCTAACGAACAGAAATACTGTCTCAATCGCGCCATGGTCGCTTTCCTGCTACTAATAAAGTGCTGTTAAATTTTGCTTTAGTCAATTGCATGTTAGAAGTCTTTGAACCAGCGCATCTAGTGTTACAAATCACAATGGTTAATTTTATGTGATATTTAATTATTGATGTATGCCTGAAAAATATGTTTCACAAATCTCAGCCATTTTGGTCGAGATTGTACATTGCGTTCCAGTGGAGGCGTCATTTGACAAGGGTGGACCGCCGCCA
>VOPJ01008894.1:0-19588 GCA_014673585.1 Semibalanus balanoides | reverse complement strand
CCCCCCCCCCCCGTGGGGCGCGGGTTAAGACCTGCTATTTGCTGCTCTAGCGCTACCTCAGATCTGTGAAATATCGTGTTCTTTTCGGAAATATAGCTGTGTTTTTATCACATTTTTTCAGTCTTTTTCGCTGCGGTAAGGCTAAGTGAACAAAACGTCGATGGAATTTATTTTCTCATATTTAATATAGAATTTCCTTAGCTTTCCGATGCCGCTAAGTTTGAAGAGCTGCGACCGAAACTTCCGGAGTTATCGTGATATTTCCGAGTGGACACATTTTTATGACACACCCTGTACATATATGTATTTTCAAAACACATATTTTTAATAATGGTCAGTACTTTTCAATTTGTTGTAAATGGAACAAGCGTAGGCTTATGCCCTTAGTTAAGCTTTTCCAAGAATTACTATTATTATTGCATAATTTATAAGCCGGTTCTGTCGGATCCGAGATCAGATAGGATCTGATCAATTTGTATTGTTTGTTTATGGGAAATGTAATCGAGGGATGCACTTGGATCCAATATCCACTTTTGTATTTTGTTGTGAGATCCAGTTGGATCAGATCCAAATTGCATTTTGGCGAAAAATCCTTCTGGATCATAGATCCTTGTTTCAGATACAGTGCCCTAGAATTTTGAAATTTTGGTGGAAAAAGATACCCACCCTATGGTCACTTTTTTCCACTCTTTAAAAAAATGAA
Source organism: Semibalanus balanoides (assembly GCA_014673585.1). Taxonomy (NCBI): domain Eukaryota; kingdom Metazoa; phylum Arthropoda; class Thecostraca; order Balanomorpha; family Balanidae; genus Semibalanus; species Semibalanus balanoides. Next base: position 18,885 of record VOPJ01008894.1, on the reverse strand, counting down.
TTTTTCACTCCTTTTTTAAATGTATATCATACTACTTTTCAATGTGATATTGATTTATGAATGTAATGATAGGGATTGATTGAGGAATGTAATGATGGAAGAAGTTGGGAAAGACAGTTTATAATTTGCATAGATAATCATTCATTCTGGTGAGCAGGTTATTGGGCATTGCTAAAGCCAAATACGTATGGTTTTGGTTAAATTTTCCACTCTTTATGCTCATTTTGTATTAATATTATTCCACTTTGCACCCAAGCTCTGTCAGATCCATGCACATGCTGGCTCTGTTCATTGTTCATTTTCAAATTGAAACCAACTATATTGATATCGACTATACATGACTATATAGAAGTTTGTCATGTTTTGAAAGCTCAATGATAGTTAGTTCTTGGTCCTTCTTTGACAGTATAATGCAGATAAAGGAGAAAATTCGAAAACTGAAGCAAACATACAGAGAGACTAAAAACAAGAACAATAAGAGTGGATAAGGTCGCCATCAACCACCACATCTGAGAAAACTAGAAGAACTTTTTGGTTCAAGACCATCCATGACAAGAATGCCCGGAATAGGCCTGGACATGGACGATGCTGTCGAGGTTGTCCAGTCCGAGTCACTCAACTCTCTTGGTAAGCACAGGTTGAATGTGGGTAGTGGGTACATAAATAAATGCTGAAACTGTGTTGATAAATTGTGTATTATAAGACCTCGTAGCCTTTTTCTATTTACCTTGTTCTGCGTTGTTCATCATGCTATGCCATTTTTCAAGAAATCCAGAGTATCCAGAAACAAACCTTCATGTAATACGCTCTGAGATCATTCTCTGTCTGAATATGTGTATCTTTTTTATTTCTTTTCTGTGTTTGTTTGTTTTATTTGTAATCAAGTACAGAAAAAAACGTTAACACAACGAAATAATAGGATTGGTGCCAAAGTCCAAAAGACTTAAAATCAGGGCACCTCTCCTAACATAAACGTGATACAAATGACACGACCGCCGGAGTAAAGTTAAATCAGAGCTTTGATCGGTCGCAGCGCCAGCCGCCACCGACCGCCCGCCCGCCGCCGCCTCATACCCTTTATTACAAAGCCCTGGAAGAGCCCCGCGAGCAGACGACCGATCGTGTATGTGTGTTTTTCTTAGATTTGTATTGAAACGAAATACTTAGCGTAAGATAGAACTTAGCTTTTTTAATTCAACAAACACTTAAAGTAATATAGGCCCTCCTTTCCTATTTGCTCCGGTCACATAAACCGGTTAACGTAACTTTTTGATACCTGGCCAAAATTGCCAGATGTATGTAATTTCCCCTCCCCCCGGAGCATAGGCTATAGGCCGCTCCGGGGGAAGAAAAAAATGAACGTCGTCGCTGTCTGCAATGTTGACCGTCCATGCCGTAAAACCGTGTTTGAAAGGGAGACAGAATATTCTGTGTTTGGAAGTCGGGTAAAATCAGGACCTAATAATTGTGATAACTGCCGCGAAGCTTTGGTTCTCAAGTCTTGTGAAAAAGTGGACCAGTGGAAAATAAAATGCTGCAAAGTCCTCTGTTTGGCAATCTCCTTCTCTTGATCTTGCTAATCTCTTTCTCTGATGTGTTGTGTTTGTTCCTGGTTTTTCATCAAGAGTATACTATTTTAGAGACTTTTGGCGTTGCATGTAAAATTGCATTGTTTTCCTATGTTTAATTACTTTTTTCTTCACAGCTGATGAAGAAGAGCACCAATCCGAGAACAGAGCTGACTCTTTATGGGAAGCATTGGACACAATCGAGGAGCGTCAGAGTCTTGATGCATGTGTCCTGAACATGCTGAATAGAACCATAGTCAGCATGGAGGGGCCTCAAGGCAGGTCGAAAGGCCCTATGAGTATTTCGACAAGGCGACATATATCACCCACTCAACATCATGTCCTTTGTCGGATCCCAGATGAGTCCTTGAACAGGTCGGAAAGGCGTTGAAAATGTCAGAGCGGCGCATTAACGATCTGAAGGGTCCCTGGGTATTTCAACATTAAGAAGGCAGCTGTCCAGCGAATGTTACTCAAAATTTTCGCTCCACTGCACCCCGCAATTTCATTACAAATGATGTGAGATGCGGGTTCACAAATCGTGTCATTTTTCGGCTTATTTATTTGTTATATTTATCATTTACATTATGATTTGGCAAATCAATTTGCTTCAGCACTTTTTTATCACACTCATAAACGCTCAACGGCATTTTGAGAAGTACGAACCAAACGAAATCCGACGCATTGATGATAATGCATATCCTGGTCATAAGACAAAAGACAATCGCGCCAGTCTGCGGCGAAATTAATTTAATAGCTCCAGGTATTCAGCCTAAAACATATTCAATTTTAGTCTAGCTGATTCCAAATTAGTGTCACTTGTTTCAAAATTGATATGGTACTTTGCTAAGTCCAGCTACTCAAATTTGTTATTGGCCCATGCCAAACTTGTCATACCGCATTCTTATCTGGTGAACGTGCATTTTTGTATGGCTTTTTTCCGGCTCTTTCACGATTGGAAGGGGTCCTTTTTGGGAAGCTGCCCCAGACGAAATCCTGGCAAGTGCCTGGTTCAGGTGCTCTCTGAGGGTTGTGAAGGTCCTGGTCCAATCAAGCTCATCAAAAGTTGATTGCAAATTAAACAAAAGAACACGAAAATAAGACACGAAATAAAATGTCAAATCTGCAGACTTGTTCATATTTCGTTTTGGGGATGGACCGAAACTGGCTACCACAGTCTTTCTTAATGTCTGGCTGCGCCATCACAATTAGATACCTAATTACTTTCTTATCACATCATGTCATGACATTTCTTGCGTAAAAGCTTAGATGTCTGACAAATCGTAGCATTAGGGTGTTTTCACTGACGTCACTATAACTCGTTCGGCAGCCATCCTTGGGGACTACCTCAGTGCTACTAGTGTTCTAGTTCAGTGTATGTTTTGTTAGTAGGGTTTTTCACGTGCTTTCAGGTTAATCGACACTGACAAACTTTATCCCACTTCACTTCACCATGAACTCACGGCTCTTTTCGGCGTCGGTTGTCCCCTTAGATGGCTGCCGCACGCAGGGCCACAGCACAGCCAGGTCCGGCAGTGACGTCACGTGAAAACACCCCATTAGTAGTTGAATACTTTTTTGGTAATTGTCATTGTTGTTTATGTTCTCCTTTTTTGAGGGTACCAAGATTGGCTACACCACCTTTCTGAAGATCTGGCTGCGCCCTTACAGATACATACCCATGATGAAATATCTAATAATTATCTTATCACATCATGGCATGACACCGTAGTGTAAAACATACATGTCTGGCAAATCGTAGCAAACAGTAGTTAAAAACTTAAAACAAATTGCAAATAATAAACGCTACCATACAGAAAATGACATATTCAAAACAGGTATCTCGTAGTTGTGAAATGTTGCGAAAGTACGTTCATTCGCACATAGGTCTCATTCACACTAACACACTCACATGTGTCTTACTCACACAAGCACATAGATTATATACATAGCATTGCATAGCATGGCATGTCTGATGTAATATAATTTGGCACATGGCATCGGTACCAAACATGACACTTATTACTGCCAAAATACACATGTTGTGAACAATTGTCGCCATATTTGTTTCGCTTGCTTAATAGCTTGCTGTGCATAGTTTTCAATTTTGTGACATATATTGTTGTTGGGGACGTCAGTGCAATACAATCTGTTTCACTTGAATCAGTAAATGCTACTTATTTGGCACACCCGTCGCCCTTTCCTTCCTGGAGAAGCGGTCCGGTGCCGGTGCCGGGCTGTGCGGACGTGCTCTGCCCGTCCTGGGCGACTGAAAGATAGCGACTGATATCAGTTTTAATCTTTTCAGCGCAAAGCAGATACAAGAGAAATATCGGGTGCTTAAGAAAACGTACAGGTACGTCATAGGTCACAATGACCGGAGTGGCAACGATCGCCGAACGATGCCGTTCTTCACGGAGCTGTCGACACTAATCGCAACAGGCCTCAGTGGCCCGACTCCGGGCTTGACATGGATTCTGCCGTCCGGGCGGTTACAACCCGTCTAGATGACGACGTGTTCGGTCAGTGCATTACGTTCTATGCTCGTAATTCATAATTGTATGGTAACAGCCAAAGATTTACATATTTTTGGTTATAAATTGTGTTCGTCTGACATAGGTGACGATTTGTCTGACATCTGACCAGTTGTTCCAACGTGATGCTAGTGTTATGTAGGATAAACTATATTTATACCTGTTCATGGGTATCACGCAACTCTGAAGGCCTCTTGCACCCAATAATCTAATCCGGGTAAACAATTATACCCACCATATAAAGCTACCCATGTTCCGAAATTCAATTTTTCTCTTGCACCCAAGGCGGAAGCAGCCAACTATGGCTGCTTCGCTTGGTGCACGAAGAAAATAAAATATTTCCGGCTGGTAGCTTTATTGGTGGGTTGAATAATTGTTTACCCGGGTAGATTAATTTTGGTGCAAGAAGGCCTCTGATGCGATCACTGATCGGTGCGACAAGCAGGCGTGAGTTAAGGGCACAGCGTGGATGGTGCCAAGTAAGCGTCGACGCCTGCGATCGACATCGATTTCCGACGAAGGGAAAGATCAGGCGCTGCCCCGATGCAGGCCGCGCTAGTGCCACCGCCCCCCCCCCCTCCTGAGTAGCTCCACCAACGGCCGGCAGGCGGCTCGCCCACCAGTGCCACCGCACCTGGCGGACCACCATCACCAGCCGCGGGGGAACCGGCGGCGGGCAGTTGTACCCCCGCCCAGGACGGGCAGGGCACATCCGCACAACCCGGCACCGGGACCGGACCGCTTCTCCCGGCCGAGAAGAGCGTCGCGTGGGCCACGGTTCAAGTATCGGCGGATGTCTCAATCACGCCCGCTCGGGACGGGCAGAGTCCGGTGGTACGTCCCGGCACTAGGGTCGGGTCTAATCTAGGGGNTCACCACTTCTACAGCGAGCCGGCTTTAACATGTTGGCCTATGGGAAAACGGGTAGCATTCGGGTCACAATTTCAAACATTATAAAAATAATTCGTTCAGAAGATGATACACAAATGTGATGCCTAGGGCCTTGCCTTTTCATATCTGGGGTCGTTTTGGCAAAATTGAGTTAATTTTTGCACAATAAATTGTTTTTATGGATACCCGGCACGCCTTCAATAGGGGTCACTTTCAACGCTTATCTGACGTATGAGGCGTCAAATATCGCCTTTAGGACAATGCGCCAATACCGCTAATCAAAGGCGCGCACCGAGAAAGCGAAGGTGCCATGCAAGCTTGTGTTACCATGGCAACCACCGTGACTCAACTAATCCAACATCTGGCAATATGGGTGGTTTCTTCGTATAAACCATAAAGTTTGAAATATTAAATGTCTGTTTCACTATTCAGCAATTAATACCAAATGGATATTTCGTTTTGTATTATTTCGCTCTTCGAATTCAGTACACCATTATTGTTAAAGGGAGTGTGCCTACTCTTTTGAAATGTCAAATATATTTTTATTACGGTAAGAAGCTACTGCTTTGATTATTGGTTACGATAAAATTCACGTCTGGAGCCCCTTTAGTTGAAATTTTTACTTATTTTCTGTTTTGCATTTGTTTTGTTTCAAAACTCAAAACGATGTCATATAAACAGAGTAGCGAAATTTAGCCTATACTGGCCACTGGCAGACTAACAATATATGCTAGCGTTGTAATTTAAGAGCATGCTTCTAGTGAGAAGCTCTCTGCGATATTGATAATTAATATCTGCCAGAATGTGATTGTTTGCGACTTTGGAATATCTCAGCAACTAAAGTTGATTCTGGGATTGAAGTAATTTGGCTAATTCAAGAGAAAATATGTTTCTACAGACTAGTGTCAACAAACTCACATGACAATGTGAATAGGCACAACTCCTTTAAGTTTTTCGTAAGAATATATTGATTTTATTTTGTAGCACTAGGAGTATACTAAACATATGTGGAAATAAAACCCTATAATCTAGTGTAGAGGCTGGGTATAAAACCTAGAATCTAGTGCAGAGCTGGTGACGTAGGAACGAGACAACCTGTTGTTCTATAGCCTTGCCTTTAACCTGCGTGGAGGGCAGATTCTGCCCCCCCCCCCCCAGATATCTCGAGAACCGCTCGGCCGATTTTGATGGGACAAACACCATTCGATCCAGTGATACTTCTTAAGTAGGTAATGGTGCTATTGGTATATGTATATTGTGTTCAGTGTTTTTTTTTAATCATGTAAAGATAAATAATTGCTGTAAATCACGAGTGGTGTCGTGATGCCGCGGCACGATAGAGGTCGTGCGGCCCGGGAGGCGAACGCCGCCGCCCAGCGCCGGCGGCGTGAGCGTATGCCACAGGCACAGAGGGAGGCAGAGACACTCCGTGCTGCCGAGAGGCAGCGGCAGCGGCGCACCGCGTACGACGCAGAAGAGAGGGAGGCTGATGCCGAGAGGCAACGGCAGCGGCGCGCCGCGTAAGACGCAGAGGAGAGGGAGGCAGAGGCAGCGGCGTGCCGCCTTCGGTGCTGAGGAGAGAGAGGCAGAACGTGCAGCGAACGCTAGGGGCTATCTTGCAAAGCGCAGAAGATCCGATCGCGCTAGCTGCGCCGCCTGCGACACCGCCTCCGTACTGTCCGGGAGCGCCCCTCCCTCTGGTTTCGGAGCGAAAGTTCAGATAGAGCCCCTGCCACCTCCACCACCTCTGCTTCGTGAATTGCGGACGGCCGACACTTCCGAAGCCAAGACGGAACGGCAGCACGCGCGGCAGCTGAACTCGGCTCTGTCCCTGGCGTCACAACAGGTGCGAGATGTTCGCCCGCCCGGCGGTGTTTACTCCATGCGTGGTAATTCAAGGCCGGATGTACCACCGCCTCGGACCCCTACAAGCCCGGGAAGGCGAGACATCAGCTTTCGCCCAGATATATGTAAATGATCCTCTTTGTGCCCATCCGGAGTAAGAGGCTGCAGTTCGTCTGGGCCACGTGCGACTGCCGGCCAATACATCCGTGCCCGTCCAGCTACGCCTCCTGGATCTGCTGCAGGGACTGCAAGTGATGCTGCCGGACGTCAACCCCTGGGAGCAGGATTTCATCCAGGCGGCTGATATGCCGGATGAGATGGTGCAGCAGCAGCAGCTGGTCATCAGCGCCGACGCCCGGCCGGCAGACCAGCACCAGCGGCTGTACAACCGCTCAAAAGGTTTCGAGAAGTGTCAATCCTGATCGGTGACCAGCCCGCCCATCAGGATATCGTTCTTCACCGCCGACCCGGACATGATGGACCACAGCTACAAACCATCAGCGAAACGCACCGCGCCATGGAGCCGCTGCATTTCGTGCTGCTGATGACTGTGCAGTGTGCAGTCGGCGCCCCTGCGTGCCACGCGGGGGGGGGGGTGCCCTTGCGAGTGCAGGTGGTGTCGCCCCTCGAGTCGTGAGTGCCGGCGGCACCCCTTAATAGATCGGAATTGAGGCCCCTTTTTGACTGGAAATGACGACCCTAACAGCTGTGTCCTCCCCCTCCGGAAATGTAATTAATGGTTGTGCGCATGGAACGATCCCTTTTGATTATTCACCGCTGTACCTGCACATGTATATTTCCAGGAACTAATTGAACTATGTATATTTCCAGGATGCATCAACGCACATCCGCCTGCGGGTGCCAGTCAACCAAGAGGATATGTACAGTCTCTCTTGAAAGTATCTGTGCATGGGTTGCGGCGATCCGGCGAACTACCCAAACCAGTTTGAAGGCCCCTGAGTATTCGCGGCCGGACAGAGCTCACCGACGGGTCAAAGGTCGTGACACCCTCCCCTCTCTTTCCGACCCACCCCGGCGCCCGCCTTGGCACTCGCCAGTAGTAAAGCTCTCGTGTTTCGGGCCACAGCGCGAGATAGTGAATTAGAGCCGCAACTTTTAAGCTCCTAGCCCACAAGTTAGAGAGCGAGAGAGAATGAGATCGAGAGTGAGTGAGTGAGTGCGAGAATGAGTGGAAAAGCGCGAGAGTGAGTGAGTGCCAGAGTGACCGAGCGTGAGTGAGAATGAATGAGCGAGAGTGAGTGTGTGAGAGTGAGTGGGAGTGAGCGAGTGAAAGCAAGAGTGAGTGAGAAAAAGAATGAGCCAAAAGTGAGTGCGAGTGAGCGGACGAGAGAAAAACATGAGTGAGTGAGTGAGTGCGTGCGTGCGTGCGTGAGTGAAAGAGAGAGTGAGTGAGTGAATTAGTGAGTGAGTGTGTGTGAGAGCGAGAGTGATTGAGTGATTGAGTAAGAGCTAGAGTGAGTGAGTGAGTGAGGAAGAATAAAAATGAGTGAGGGAGTGAGTGCGAGTGGAGAGTGAGTGAGTGAGTGAGTCAGAGAGCGCGAGTAAGTGAGTGAGTGAGAGCGAGAGTGCAAGAGTGAGTAAAGCGGAGAGTGCGAGAGTGAGTGAGAGCGAGAGTGCGAGAGTGAGTGAGAGCGAGAGTGTGAGAGTGAGTGAGAGAGTGAGAGAGCGCGAGAGGCGAGGAGAGTTTTAAATGATAAATGGTGATCCAACAATATAATAATTAATGACTAAAATTTCGTAGGTTAATTATGATGCGTGACATTTGTATTATGCCAGTTGAGTGTTGACGCCTTTAAAATGAATTGGCAAATGTTATGGTCCCAAGCGATCTGTCAAGCACAACTGTAGAAAATCGTGCATCAGCAAAGTACTGGGGGCCCGGGGCATGTGATTCTTGGAAACTCCTTGACAGCTCGCTCGGCTCCCCTCGCGTTCCACGATCCCTGGTTGGATCAGACACCCAGTGACTCTCAAACTTGTCCACCCAACCGTGGTCGGGCCGTGGGTGGCGCCCCATCGCAGTGCACAGATACTTTCAAGAGAGACTGTACATCAACAGGCACCATAGCACGTCGATCAACGTGGTCGCTGTGGCAGGTTGCCGGCGCCAAATAACCTTCGTCAGCGTGCACGCGCCTGGACGCATGCACGATTCGAGGGTCCTGACCACTTCGGGACTGCCCGAGCTGTAAGGTTTCATAACAGTAACTGGTTTATTTTTATTTTTTGTATTTTCGATCATTGACTTATCTGACTTGTTAGGAGCAGACTTTTGAATGATTCAAATTGTCATGGATGATTCAATCGTGATTGAATGGCAAACATGAATGATTAAATCATGATTTAATCACTCAACATTACCACTGGCGAATGATTCAGTGATTCGCAGGCTTACTTGAATCAATCATGAATGATTCATTCAATGAATCACTTATGAATAATTCCATCACTGTAGTTAGCAATGCGTAAGTGCAAATAACAGTGCATGTATTCAAAATGAGGGTGTTTTCAGACCAAATGAAGGTGTTGAAAGTGTTCTTGACATGTGTTGGCTCAGTTACATTCCCCATTGGCTTGGCTATCGTTTGTACAGTTTCTGCTGTCCTCCCAAAAAATAGTGATTCATTTTGTTATGAATGATTCAATCGCCCTTTCTTCTTGTATGAATGACTTAAATCAAAAATAATTATTTTATCAGAATCATTCACAAATCTGCTTATGAGGCGGGAACAGTGAGGAGGGATATTCATCCACTTTAATACTTTTTTATAATATATTATAACGGAATTAAGAGCAAATATTTGGTTCTGGAAGTCCATCGACTATCCATTGATAGGCCATGGAAATTTAATATTTGGTCCATTCTATCGACGTCGCAACACCAACTATCATTTTATGTGAGTGCCCCCTTCCCCTCCCAACACAAACACGCACCTAAATCAGTTTGTATGATGGTTTCATGTCATTTTCAGCGTGCGCGCAACTGAGGCTGCACGTGGTGGGGGCGTCGTCCTGGGGGACTCGGCGTACCCCAGCCTGCCGTGGCTGGTCACCCCGTATGACCGCCCAGCCAGCCACGAAGGGCCAGGAGAGGTCAGCTCACTGCGAGTGTTTGGAATGTTCGACATGACCGCATTTCCAGTAGCTACCTACATCAGAACATGGATTGGTTACACTCAAAGCTTGTGTACACTGGTAGGGTAGACTTCCGTTGGTGAATCGTGCAAGTCATTCTACAGTGTAAGGTTTATACGTTGTATTGACCCAAGGAATAGTTTCTAAACCCTCGCCCTGATGGGGGGGTCATTTTGACCTCCCCTTGGGTTTTTCTAGAATAGCGGGAAAATGGCGTCGCGCAGCGCCGCCAAATTTTGTATAGCTGTTTCAACATCAATTGTCCACACTTTGTCAAGAATTTGGCTTCAGGTCATCTCAGGTCAGGTCACATTGCCTTCCAAAATGTTTGTGATCATCCCAAAGTCATAGTTTTTGTCCGAAAGATTTGAAACTTGCAGGATTTCATTAGATCAGAAGTACCCACAATTAGTGTATCTCGGATTTTTTTTATCGATGACTAAGGTCAGGTCAAATCCCTGACCTCCCCATTATAAGAGAACGGGAAAATAAACACATTTTTTAACCCCCACCATGACAAAGTTGTCTCGGAGGCCCATCAGGGCGCGGGTTAAAACTGGTTTTGGGGGGTCTGAGGCACCAGTTGAGAGGGGGCACATTCATCATAGTATCATAAACACCTGTTATTGACGATAATGCATTACTGATGCTTCCAGGTTCAACAAAAAACATGCCCAGACCAGAGTGTGCGTCGAGCACACGCTTGGGGTGCCATCGACGGAAAGCAGCTGCGCCAGCAGAACGTGGCCGACTGCGCCAGCATCATCGTGTACGTCGTAATGCTGTTACAATGCAAGGCTATAGAACAACAGGTTGTCTCGTTCCTACGTCACCAGCTCTGCACTAGATTCTAGGTATATACAGCCTCTACACTAGATTCTATGTTTCCATACAAACATATGTTTAGTATTCTCCTAGTGCTACAAAATAAATCAATTTATATTTCTTACGAAAAACTTAACAATAATGGTGTACTGAATTCGAAGAGCGAAAATTAATACAAAACGAAAATATCCATTTGGTATGAAATGCTGTTAAATAATTGAAACAGACATTTTTTTTCTCCGATTCAGCCTATAGGCTATGCATCGCGAGTCGCCGGAGGGGGCGAGGAGGGGCCTGGGTTAGACCCCCCAGGACCCCTCCTCGGAGGCAGGGATTTAATCCGGAGCCTAACCCCGGGATCGAACCCGGGGCCTGCTCCGTGGAAGTCCGAAGACATACCACGGAGCTACCGGCTCCCCCGGCATTAATCTTTTCAAACATTATGGTTTCATTACGAGAAACCACCCATATTGCCAGATGTTGGATTAGTTGAGTCACCGTTGGTTTGCCATGGTAACACTACCCTGCATGGCCACCTTCGCTCCTCGGGCGCCTGATAAGCGGTATTGGGGCGCATTGTCAATTAAAGGCGAAATATGACGCCTAATACCCATCAGATATGCTGAAAGTGGACCCTATTGAAGGCGTGACGGGTTTCCATAATAACAATTTATTGAGCAAAAATTTAGTCCAATTTTTGCCAAACGACCCAGATATGAATAGGCCAAGGTTAGGCATCACATTTGGTATCATCTTTCTAACGAATTATTTTAAAAATGTTTGAAATTGCGACCCAAATACCCACCTGTTTTCCCATAGGCCAACATGTTAAAGCCGGCTCGCTGTAGAAGTGGTGACGACACAGCTCAAGTGTTGCCAGGCAAATTAAGGGGGGCTGTTACAATGTTTTGGAAAAAATGTATAACATTTTCCCAAAACATTGTGGGGGGGCTGCATACCTATCAAAATGTGACGACACCCCTGGCATGTGCACATATACTCATAGTGAATTCGTCAATGTTGCGTGCTGCGACCTGCATATCGGCGAGTATCACAATTACACATATACTAATAGTGAATTCGTCAATGTTGCGTGCTGCGACCTTTATGTCGGCTACATATTGGCGAGTATCAGAATTACTGTTGGAACATATCGAGAATAGCATTATCACGAAAACGTGTGGTAAAATGTACTTGTCATTTTGTTACAGCGTCTGCTGCGTGCTGCACAATCTGTGCACGCAGCACGGGGACGACGGTGCCTGGCTGGCGCAGCAGGACCCGCAGCGCGCAGCACTCCTGCTGGTGCAGGCGGCTGCTGAGCCCGCGGCCGTCCGGCCAGCAGCTGAAGGGCCGGACCATGCCGCCGTGCCGGCAGCGGAGAGGCGCCGTGGCATAGCGCTGCGGGACCAGATGGCCAACAGGATCGGAAGAGACGGACACTGACGACCGGGGTGGGGACTGACACTGACAACCGGGACTGACACTGGCAACCGGGACTGACAAGGACATTTGACAAGCGGGGCGGGGACTGTCACTGACAAATAGGGTCTGGGACGATTGTGCATATGACTGTGCATTGTGGGATTCAGTATTGTGGGGAGAACCGAGGGTATCCCAGAGAGCAAGCGCAAAGATCATGGTAAGCTGAAACAGACACTTATCTTATCCCAACTTATCCCAGAGAGCAGCTTATCCCAGAGAGCATTAATTTTTGCGAAAAAAGCAAGCAAGCGTGGGCCGCCAGACAGCAGAGCTCAGTCCGCCCCGCGGAGCCTTGCGCTATTGTGCCTTGCGCTGTTTTAATGTGATATTGTGTTATATTCCGGCTACGAATATAGCTACAGTTAAGAACATTTTTTTTTTCTGCCACAATTTGTGTCACCTTTAAAGGGAATATAGCACCTTTAACATTAGTTTTTAACTGAGATAGCCAGATTGTCGGGTGTGCTGAGAAACCCCCAAATCCGAAATTTTTCCCTCCAAAGCGACCTAGTTGCTGAGTTTCAACGCAAAAACCGTTGGTCATAAGTGGTCATNCTGGCTAGCCGATACGAGCTGGCCTGGCTAGCCGATACGAGCTGGCCTGGCTAGCCGATACGAGCTGGCCTGGCTAGCCGATACGCGCTGCTTACCTAGCGGTGTTCTCGTTATTGTCGTGTGTATGCCTTGTTGATCAGCGCCATCACGGTCTAGCTAACACGTTGGAGCGGTCTTATGGGCGGTGTCCATATGGACCAACAGAGATGGCAACGTTGGAAAACGTGAGAAAGCGGCGGTCTACTGACTTGTGGACAAGTATTGAACGTCTGGTAACACCGTCAGCATGAGGTGATATCGCCGGGTTTCGGACACCGCGGCACCGTCCCGGCGGGCGGCGGCGCCCGGGGCGAATATTTCCCAAGTGTATTCAGCTGGCGGTAATAGCAACCACTTAGAGAGACATAAGTCAGTCAAAAATATAGATATTGCTTTGATTTTTTTCGGAGTGCATCGCTCATACTTGATTCTCTGATATATATTCCAGCTTTTGAATATGCTTGAAAAGTTTGATTTTTGGAAATTGTTTTGAAAATTATTTTTGTCTTCCCAAAATCCAATTTTCAAATCATATTTAAAAACCCGGAGATTATTTTGGAGACCGATGATGGACGATGCCTCCCCAAAAAGTAAAGCAATCCCTTTATTTTGCTGACTTATGTCTACACCTAAGTGGCCTGCTATTACCACCCAGCTGTAATACAAACTTGGAAAATATGCGCCCGGCGGGTGGGTCGCCATGACAACCATCGTCGCTCTGGAACCGATAAGGCTAAGGGTAGACCAATGGGGCGACAGGGGTTGACGCATGTTTTTGATGGTAAATGAGCATACTACTCCTCAGCGCCGCTTAAAAGTGCATGCGCGTCGCCCGGTCGGCTAGAATATAGTGAGTTATATCATGCCATGAATAAGAAAGTCCCTACCTACATTTTAATAAAATGTACATACCTACCATTGGTAGATTTGTTTATGTTTGTTTATTCATTCGATCACCAACAGAGAATGCCTCCACTTACAGGTGAAGTCAATACAAATAAAAATAAAAAGTAAAAATAAGTTAAGTTTGCTAATTGCTCAGTCAGATAGGTACATATACAAATAAGTTAGTCCGCTTAGACACAATATCACAGTTGGCTTAACCATACTGATGACGATGCGTTTAAAATGCACAGATGTCGTCATTAAAAACGTCAGAATGTTTTTTGTGCAATTTAAAAAGGACTTCACTACTCGTGGCAGGCCGACAGAACAGTCCAGATTGCACAGTATTTCACACGCGCGCGAGGCTTCACCGAACACTCTGGTTGGCGCGGGTAGACCGAGTAGGGGTATGCAAAGCAAAACTGGCCAAGAGTTCAGCGGATCGAGTTTTAATGCCGGAAAATGTTTCGGATAAAGAGGATGTCGTGCTGCGTTCGACGGGAACTGAGAGAGGGAAGCCTGAAATGGTGCAGCTAGCCCACAAATGGTAGTTAAGTAAATCTAAATTGAAGCCTGAGCCATTGGAATGGGCATCAAGCCACTAATCAGAAGCAAATGTTGGCTCAACATTATTCAAATTTTTGAATTTACCTTCACCGTTGGAGATAAAAACAAATACCCATTGCATCCCCACCTCGATTAGAGAAGAAATCGTGAAACCATAAACACCAACTTCCAAACAGACCGAGGGGTTGGAAAACCGAATAACTGACAAGGAAGAAGCTACTGTTTTAGCTTCTTGCACACATTGGGCCTACGCTCTGCCAACGCGAGCACAGAATGGTGAGAGGCCGTCACAACCGCACAACAGGCCACTCGGAAAACGCGCCCAATCACCGGTTCCACATATTCACCGCCAGAATCGTGAATAGTCAGGCTGACTCGTTTCGGTTTCCCGTTGTTTTCTCCTGTTCCCGTGCGTTTGCTCATCGTTAGATCTCTAACGGTCCCATAGAACCGAACCATTATTATAAATAAATCGATATTTTTTGAGATTGGTGTCTGATTTGGGACACCACTGGTTATTTAACCCTGTTCCTTGTGGGGACAGATTCTGCCCCCCCTCCCATCCACTCTCGGTGGTTTTTGCTTTCGCTCCAAAACTACTGTTTTTTTTTGCTTTTCCTATAATTTAATTACTTGTGTTGTCATTTTTTAAAAAGTCGGCCCATCAGAGGCAGTTTCAGTGTTATGTTTTGGGAAGGGTGTTACGAATGCGATTGTTTGGTGCATACTTCCTTCGTAGTTTGTGGTGCAATACATGCGTCTGAAACGTTTCCACTGCATTATGCATCATATCTATGTCAAATTATTTTAGTTGAATGTTGAGTGACTGGAGCCTTTTCGAAAATAGCACGCGCTATACGCAAGTTATTACTTAAGATACTGGAGTGGCCCAGAGTGACGCACACTGATACAGCATTGCGTGAATGATGGCCAAATATGATGTCCATTTTTGTACGTTGACTTTTGCGGCTGGTGTCTTCCTGAAAATAGTTCGCGCAAAGCAAGTACTAATACTAATATTTTTGCCATAATAGTTGACTTCAGTAAATCAGTTTGTCCCCAAGGCAACACAATGTTTTTCATATTTGACCATCAATCACTTAATGTCTGCACCAGTGTGCTTCACTTTGGCCGCTCCAGTATCCTCAGTAAGAACTTTGCGTATAGCGCGTGCTATTTTAAAAACAGGCTTCGTTAAATCACACTTCAACTTAAATAATTGACTATAGTTGGGATAACATATATATATATATTTTTTTTTGGGGGGGGGGGCAGAGGCGCACTCAGGTACAAAAAATGTGAGGCGGTAACCACGCTGTTTACCTGGATCCGCCTATGCCCAATATATTACATTTAAGCAATTGCAGCAAATCATGTCCACATGTGAGAAAGAGGTATATATTTATGAACTCGCACACAAACAACACTTACACACAAAAAACATACAACATGTCTCACATCCACTGTCCCAGCGGTGCCACCTATTCGTATTTGTATTCGTATTCGTGTATTTCGGCTCCATCCTCGCGGAAACAAGGCTTTTCAGGCTGCCACTTCAGCATATGAAAAGGAACAGTGGGCACGGCACACGCAAAAAAACACGCACAAACACACTCTACCACAATTTATTCCTAGCCAGGGGCGGTTCTCCCATGTAGGCAGGGTAGGCAATGCCTACCCAGTTCCGTAGCCTTCTCCCGATACCGATATTTATCTCCCCTTCTTTTCATTTTTTATCTTTGTTTTATATGCTTCTCTGCAATCGGAATAGGTCTATTTTGGAGCAAATTTCCCAAATTTTCCAAGTAAGTTTTCTTCGAAACCATACATTAGGCACAAATGTAAGACAAACCTTGCCTAAGCTTGCCTACCTCGTCCTATTAGATTTTCGACCAGCCTGTGTATAAATTTACTGAGTCCTGCTGGTAGATAGTAGCTGTAAGGTAGGCAAATAAACTAGAATATCGAGAAGAGCACAACCTTTTTAAGCGCAATTACTTTAAAAAACAAATATGACTGCAATACCAATTGTTATTTTAGGCTCGTGCTAGCTTGCTACATAGGGGTTCAATGTGGTTGGGACCAGTTTTTAAGTTACCATTTTTATGGTCTCATAAAAACATTTTTTTAACTATGTTAACTCAAACAAAAAAGAATACAAATGCGAAATGAACTCAGAAATGATCAAAAACTAAAATAATTAACCTCAGGTCCTTGTGGTTGTGACGTCACAACCTAGCAAATGTCAGCGACACTTTCTGCGCGGCGGTGACCAAACTTTCCCCCTTTAAAGGGGAAATAGTTCACCTTTAACAATAGGGTTTTTGAGTTGAGAGCAAGTTGTGGCGCATGCTCGAAAATGGACTTGTGACGCTTTCAACATTCAACCTCTTAATTCTTGAAATATTCATCTAAAACAGTCGGGACCGGGTATACCCGGTAACTCAATCAGAACACGAATTGGCTGCATTTTTGGCTCAGTTGCATAATGATTATGACGCACAGATGACGTAAGACTTGGGAAAGTGTAGTGATGGACAAAACCATAAGTTTCCAGTACCTCATTCTTTTTATTGCAAGAATAAACTTTTGTCAGGTAAGCCATGCATAGTGTTTTGATGTTTAACTTCATATTTTTTTTCTAAAAAACGTTCTGTAGCGTATCGCGTAGCGTTCAGCGCTGGCCTGAACGTTTCCCAGGCTCGCGTACACATTGTTGATCTGTTTCCCCACTCACCGAACCCCACCTCGTACCAGGTACGCGCGTCGCGCTGTTTGATTGGGCCGCCCGCGGCCCAGCCGCCCGCTTGAGTGGATAGGAGCCGAACCGGCGAGACCGGTACGACCAGTGACGTGTAGCGTGCATGACCTTGTGACACATAATCCCAGACGACGCCCCAGAGAGGACAGTGAGCGACGGTGGCGGACACTACACTTTCATTATGAAATATATGTTTTTACGAATACCTACTTAAAGCAAGTACTGTGATGGTTTTCAAAGCGTTGTATTTTCCGGCATCTTCAAAAAGTACTTGGGCAAGTACCACCATGTAAACGACACGATCCCTCACTAAATCGATGACGTTGCGCGCTTCTCAGCCAGCTGATTTCGCATTACTTTGAGGAAAAAAATATGAATTGTCACCAAATAATTGAGATTTTAATTAGCTTTTTCCGCGTAAATATAGGTTTCTTTGACTTACTAGTAATGTGATACTTAATTTCTTGCTTCTCTTCATCATTTCAGAGATTTTTCTCGTTTTTTCAAGGTGAACTATTCCCTTTTACTCGAAAACTTAAAGGGAATATAGCACCTTGGGAAAAGTATGTAGAATGATGGAGAAGAATGCCCTGATACGGTCTGGCATTCATTTTTGCGAAAAAGTCAGAATTTGTTGTAATTTGAAAAATAGTAATATGTTTACATGTGACGTCACACAATCTTGCGTCACCAAAGCGAGTTGTGACGTCACAAGGAGTGCTGACAGCTGCTGTGCCGGCACCGTACATGGGTGCACCGGTACGTGAAACGCGATCTGGCTGGGTCGGACCGGCTTTCGCTCGCGCCGCGGTAGGGATCGTGGGGGCACGCATACGTGAAACAGTGGAGTAACTCTATGACGTATGCGAAACGTCACTACATTTGTAATATGCCCAAATGCCCAAATATGCCCAACGGTTTTTGCGTTCAAACTCAGCAACTAGGTCGTTTTGGAAGGAAAAATTCCAGATTTAGCAGTTTTCTCAGTACACCCGACAATCTGGCTATCTCAGTTAAAAACTAATGTTAAAGGTGCTATATTCCCTTTAAGTTCTTGTTTCGCCGCTAAAAATACATTCCAGCATCCGATCTCATAAACTTATCCAAGTCATCAGAAAAGCAACGCTCTTAGCTTTTCCACTCCTACTGGTCTGCGCCGTCGTCCGCTGCAGCCTTCGTAGGCAGTCTGTTATCGTGTGGTCCGGTCCGTCCCGAGGGAACTTCCTCCATGGTTGTAAAGTGGCCCAGAATCGGCTCGGCTGCTTGTCTGGCGTGTCTGCTGATCCTGTCTGGCGTGTCTGCTGTGATCCTGTCTGGCGTGTCTGCTCTGATCCTGTCTGGCGTGTCTGCTGATCCTGTCTGGCGTGTCTGCTCTGATCCTGTCTGGCGTGTCTGCTCTGATCCTGTCTGGCGTGTCTGCTCTGATCCTAACTGGTGTGTCTGCTCTGATCCTGTCTGGCGTGTCTGCTGTGATCCTGTCTGGCGTGTCTGCTGTGATCCTGACTCTCGTGCTGCTGCTCACTCCTGTAGGGCTGAACCGGCGCCGGCTGCTGAAGGAGAACGTGATTCCCCGACTGCTGCTGCTGCTCCAGCCGCGACACAAGCTGGAGAAGAAGACGCAGTACAATGTGCAGAAAGCCGTGCTGAACGTCGTCTTCGTGCTGGCCGAGCTAAGTAAGTTCTATACTTGTCTGCATCTATTATGTTCGTATTCAATCACTCACCCAGCTAGCATGATTGCCAATATGTGAGTAGCTTATATTACTACCATTCT
>VOPJ01008893.1:0-18058 GCA_014673585.1 Semibalanus balanoides | reverse complement strand
CACTGAGAGGCAACCAATAACGGACAACAAACCCATCGTCACACAGACAGACAGACAGACAGACAGACAGACAGACAGACAGACAGACAGACAGACAGACAGACAGACAGACGACAGACAACAAGACAGACAGACAGACATGACAGGACACAGACACGGGGAGTGCCAGATACCAAAGTGATAACATTAAATGCGGATATAGGATATACAGATTACAGACCAACAGAATCAGCAAGGAGATAACACCGTATCGGAAGCCATCGCAAACACAGCTCGCACAAAAGCAGACCGCACCGACTCCACATTTACAAGAACGGATTTGACACGCCCACTTGGATGTCAACGCTGTTATGAAATGGATATCCAGTCACGTCCAACTAAAATCAGAGCGTATTCCTCAGGGGAGGCCTACGTCACACCAGCCAAGAGATCCAGGAGAACCATGATTTTCCTTGGCCCTGGTGCTTGGTCGCATCCCTGTGACACACTCACAGATTTAGGAACGTCTCCTCGGCCTTCGTACCTAAGGAGACCCCTGCGTCACACCCACCTGCAGATCCATGAGCGTCTCCTCGGCCTTCGTACGTCCTAAGGAGACCCCTGCGTCACACCCACCTGCAGAATCCTAATGAGGCGTCTCCTCGGCCTTCTACGTCCTAAGGAGACCGTGCTGTCACACCACCTGAGATCATGAGTCGTTCTCGGCCTTCGTACCAAGGAGACCCGTGCGTCCACACCCACCTGCGACCTTTGGAGCGTCTCCTCGGTCGTACGTCCTAAGGAGGAAACCCCTGGCGTCACCCACCGAGATCATGGAGCGTCTCCTCGGCCTTGTACGTCCTAAGGAGACCCCTGCGTCAACCCACCTGCCCGATCCATGAGCGTCTCCTCGGCCTTCGTACGTCCTTAGGAGACCCGTGCGTCACACACCTGCAGATCCGATGAACGTCTCCTCGGCTTCGTACGTCCTAAGGAGACCAGTGCGTCACACCCACCGAGATCCCATGAGCGTCTTCCTCGGCCTTCGTAGTCCTAAGGAGACCCGTGCGTCACACCCACCTGTAGATCCATGAGCGTCTCCTCGGCCTTCGTACCAAAGGAGACCCCAGCGTCACACCTACCTGTAGATCCATGAGCGTCTCCTCGGCCTTGTTCAGACTATCCATGTCGGCTGTCATCCTCAGCATGCGACATTTGAACTTCTGGTTCTGGCGATAGACGAGCCAGCAGCCGACGAAGACGACCACCAGCAGCGTCAGGAGGATGGCGTCCTTCACTAGGTTACTTGTGTCTGGAGCACAGAAGACGCGAGACCAGTTATACATAGGCACAAACAGCCGAACAACACTGGTTGGTCCGAAGTCTGAAGGAAAGGATACCACCCGACGGCAAGGGGGAGCAATGCGCTTTTGTGCTGTTATGCGCCATTGTTGGAGAGGAAAGTAATTGTCATTGGCCGACTGATAAAAGCTGTACTCATGATAGGAAGGGTGAAGAACTATACATAATTCAAAACAAGCTGCTGCTTAGCCATGTTCACAACAATGTTCAGAATTGTCTGAACTTCAAGCATAAATAAAACGCACGACTTCACGCATTTAAGAGGAGCGAACTCTCGAGAAAAGGAGTCAAAGGCAGAACTCGCTCACCTTTCGGCGGCCCGAACAGTACGGCGTCCATGGCCTTCAGCATGATCTTCTGCTTGTGTCGCGGGTCCTTGATGCCCAGCGTGCCCGACAGGTAGTGGTTTATTGTTGACGGCCAGCCTGCGAAACAGAAGCAGTCCGGTTCAGTCCTGACACCCAGCACAGCAGCCACGGACAATGGACCAATAAGTGCGCAGTGGGACGAGGATAAGGCAGACACCGCAGTAAAGCACCGCAAAACACTGGGACAATAAGCAGGCGGCAGTGGAGACGAGATAAGGCAGACACCGCAGATAAACACCGAAACACTGGCGACAATAATCAGGCGGCAGTGGGACGAGATAGGCAGGACACCGCAGTTTAAGCACCGCAAAACACTGGTGACAATAAGCAGGCGGCAAGTGGAGACGAGATAGGCAGACACGCAGTAAAAAGACCGCAAACACTGGACAATAAGCAGGACGGCCGTGGAGACGAGCTAGGCAGCACACCGCAGTAAAGCACCGCAAACATGGACAATAAGCAGGCGGCAGTGGAGACGAGATAAGGCCAGACACCGCAAGTAAGCACCGCGAAAACAGCTTGGACCAATAAGCAGGCGGCAGTGGAGACGAGATAAGGCAGCACCGCAGTAAAGCAGCCGCGAAACACTGGACTAAGTAGGCGGCCAGTGGAGGACGAGATAGGCAGCACCGCAGAAAGCACCGCAAAACACTGGACATACGGCAGGCGGCAGTGGAGACCGAGATAAGGCAGACACGCAGTTATAAAGCACCGCAAAACACTGACAATAAGTAGGCGCCAGTGGAGACGCGGTGAGGCAGACACCACAGTACAGCGAATCATAACACAAACTAGTCAGCAGAGAGACTTCAAGTCGACACTTCACACCAAAGAGCGGCCGTCAGGAATGAGGACAAAGGTATCAAGCTACACAGTTGTTCGCCAAGTATGACTATTGACTATATCGGCTTCAGAAATGCCTACATACACCGTTCATCGCCGCTCACGAAGTGAGACCACAGGAGACGTTCGGCACCGATTCGCTCCCCAGCTGGCATCACAATGACAAGCATTATCCCGCAGCTGAGCGCCCAACTGTAGCGGTTGCCTCCGCCTCAGCGGAGACCGCAGAGGTCGCTACCGGCGTCTTCCACCGCGCTCCGGCGGTGGTCTCGCTGGACCGATCCCCGAGCAGGCCCCTCCGGCCCGGTCCGTCGAGAGCCCGGATATCAGTCGGTCGGTCAGTCCCACGCAGACTACCACCAGGGCCGTATGAGGAACGCCTCTGTCCGGTCTGCCTGACGACGGCTACCCTGGGCCCCGGCTCAGCGGGCCAGACCACAGAGGACGGCATCGGCGCTGCCATCAGCCCCACACAGACATGCGAGACATGTGCAAGAGGCATGCGAGGAAACACGCTTCTCAGGCCTCCGGCCAGCTCGCCTGCGCCCCGGCTCCGCGGGCCAGCAGAGCGGGCGGTATTGGTAGTGCGAAGCCGAGACTGCCGCAGACCCACCGCCCCGGCTCCAGCGGGCCGGCAGAGCGGGCGGTATTGGTAGTGCGAAGCCGAGACTGCCGCAGACCCACCGCCACCTGAATGTCCAGAAGTTGACACCCGCAGAGGCGACCACCACGGCTCACCTAACGGCCAGTACAAACAGATTGTAGCCATGTGTCCTGCTAGCGCCAGTACAACTCAGCAGGAATTCACATGAATGGAATACGATTAGCTCATGATTGGTCCACTCACCAGTGCCTCATTAATAACGTCTCGCCTATCGTCCCCTAAGACCAATGCAATACATCACATATAAACGTTAACTCAAAACAGATGCTGCAGTCTCCTGAATGGGAGCTGTGACTATGGCGGGTTATTTTTTCCAAATAAATTTAGTCCGAATGTTTTGTATGGATGGAGTTCCAAGGTCAGAACCCACGCTAAGCAGAGCTGTTGCGCAGATCCTGACCTCACCACCCAATCGCGCAATTTCTGTTGGCCGGCAGAATTTAGAATGCTAGCACATCCTGGCGCAATACACATGCATCATAGGAAAATGTGCTCCCCTGCAGCACAACACGGAGCTGTCTGGCTCGATCGCTGACCTACCACGTCCGAACGGTATCAAAATCAGGCTTATCAACAGCTGTGACATCACACATTCCCTGCTGCCAAACAAACACAGATATATACGAGGACACCAATGGATAGTGACCTATCGAGTATGTGGCGTATGCATTAATACAATAAACAAACGAGATGAGAATGCTCGCGCATCCTGGCACAATAAACATGCATCATAGGAAAATCATTAGGATTCTGAGTGTCAATGAGAGTCACAGAGAGCCTGAACCGACATCATACCATAACATACCAGCATGAGCAGAGAATACTACTAGCATTAAATGCCTCGTCATTCCCACATTACTGAACCCTCCCGTGTCGCAACTCGACGCTGACATAACACCTCCCGGACGGGAGAAACCCGGCCGGGCTGTGTCAGCGCCTCAGGGTCAGCTCTCCCACTCGTTCACCGTCACCGACAGCACGGCTTAGCGTCCTAAACTCCTGAGCCTCCCTCCCCGCGGGCGCCACTGTCACCGTCGCCGCCCCATTGACGTGTCACCACCGCGGCGCAGGTGGCAGGCGCAGTCAGAGCTGGGCGGAGCGCATCGCGGCCGCATAGCATCGCGCCGGGCCGCCACGCGCTCGAAATAGACCAGCCGCTTTTGTCTGATGCCGATATGCGGACAACGCCGCCGTGCCTTCCCGCTGAGTACCAACAAAGTACTGCACCGCTAACCCAGCAAAGGACAACAGAGCGTCTCCAAATCCGGCACCAGCGCACCACGCGGCAAGCTTAATGCTAACAGGCGTTACCGTCAGCCAGGCGTGCGCTTCGCTACTGACACCTACACAGCTTCTCAGAAGACATTAAGCCCTCCATACGGCTTAATCTAACCTAACAATGCACGCTACGAGAACTGGACGGCCACTTCTGCAACTAGACCAGGGTAATTAGCGTGCGGTGGCCGTATCCCCGGGCACTGACAGACGAGAGGCTGGGCCACCGGCCACCAGCGGCGGAGGAACGGGGAGACAGCGGGGAGAGACAGGCTCGGTCGGCAGAGGCAGAGGCAGAGGCAGAGGCAGAGGCAGAGGCAGAGGCAGAGGCAGAGGCAGAGGCAGATGCAGAGGCGGCAGAGGCGGCGGCGGCGGCGGCGGCGGCGGCGGCGGCAGAGGCAGAGGCAGAAGCACAGGAGGCAGAGGCAGCGGCAGCGGCAGCGGCAGCGGCAGCGGCTGCCGGCAGTGACAGCCAAGTGGCCGGCTCGGCAGCGGGGCCGGCGCCGCGCCGCCACCGTCAGACCCACGGCAGACGGTCGGCGGGCAGCGCGGCGGCCGCTGTGTTGGCAGCCGCCGCCGGAATGCCGGCGGATCGCCCGGCACGGCGTAGCGGCGTGGCCTGTGGCCGGGTCAGGCGCGCTGAGTTAGGACGCGCCGGGCCGGACCGTCACCAGGTCAGGACGCAGAGGGACACTGAGCAGGTCAGAAGGCACAGGGGCCGGACTGAGGTTGCAGTTTCCAGACCAGCTGAGCCGTACTCCGTGCTGAGTGTTTTTCGTACCTCCGGTGACGAGACAAACCTGGCCACAGCTCAGTCCTCAGTCTTATGCACAACGACCCTCGTATTCATTCACTGGTCAAATGAGATGTCCGGTGACGCGGCCGAAACTGAATGTCCAGGGACGGGGCGTGGCGTGGCGTGGAGGGGCGGGGGGTGACACGAAGCGTCGGGTGGGCGGGGCAGGGCGGATCAGGAGGCGGTGCCGGGGCGTGACGGGGCGGGGCAGAGGACGCTGGCAGCCGGCGGCGGTCACCTGCCGTCCCCACACACTCGACTAACGGAGCACCGCGGCCGCGCCCCGGCTAACAGACCGAGTGTCGCGCCTGCCCCGCCGGACGACGGCAGCGAGACGGGAAAGTAGCCGTCCACCGTCGCAAACGACGCACATTAAAGACGGATCGCGCGCCGGTCAAGGTCAGCTGCTGACTGGCGCTGGCAGAGCGGTGGACACCGCGACGCAGGTGCGACACCAGGCCAGCCACGTCCGGCCCCAGACGCGAGGGCACCGCTGGCCAACAACGACGCAGCAAAACCCCAACCCTGCCACGTCCGACCTCTAGAGTCAGACGTGGCACTAGAGGACGTGACACTAGAGAACCGCTGGCCAATACCGACGCGGCCGCTGTGGTGTGCGACGCGTTGGACGCCAGGCACAGTGGCCGATTTCTGTGCAACTCAGCCGTCCTCCGAAGTACACAACAGCAGCTTCTCCCCTCATCAACCGACTAAGGTGACACTTATTCAATTGACGTCGCTCGCCGGCGCCGCACATCCGCCACGACATCTGACGACCCACACCACGTCACATGAGAGGGAGACCAGTCAGCACCGCGTCTCTCGTGTCTCAGCGGCCTGTCTCACTTGGGCGGACACCCACCTCTCGAGCGTGTCTCGGCGGCGCCCTCTCGTGTCTCAGCGGCCTGTCTCGCCTGAGAAGACACCCACCTCTCGAGCGTGTCTCGGCGGCTGTCTCAGCGGCCTGTCTCTCTCACCTGGGCAGCGCGGGTCCGGCGATGTTGTGCTGCTCGAACGTGTGGCGGTACTGCGGCAGGTGGACGTGGCGTACCAGCCATTCGACCGTCTGCTCGGTGGTCCAGTTGTACACGGCCGAGCGGCGCCAGTGCTCCCACAGCTCGCGCACCGACACGGCCGTGTCCTGGCTCTGGTCAGAGCGGTGGAACAGGTCCTGCCGGCTGCCGTAGCCCTGCACGTAGTTCAGCTCCTCACGCAGAAACTGCCGAGAGAGGAGACACGGGTCAGATACAGCTCCTCACGCAGAAACTGCCGAGAGAGGGGGCACGGGTCAGATACAGCGCTCAGTGAATCGCGCAGGGGTAGGGAAAGGCAGGAGACTGAGACTGGGAGATATTGTGATGTGAGTCTCGCACATGAAGGAAAGGATATAGGACATAGTAACTGCGAATCTGTGCGCAACAGCGAGCAGAAAACATGTCTTGGTACGTGGGAGGTGCAAAACAAGGCAAGGGTTCCAGCCAAGCACTAGATCAGCAGCGGGTGATACTTCGGACGCATTAGAAGTCTGTCAGATGGTGCCAGGTGGTACACCATATCAGCACCGAGTGTGGAAAGTTAATAAAGGTAACTTCATTTAAAATTACATTAAGCTGATGATTCTTTACGTAACAAGAGTCCAAGAAAGACTGTCTATGAATAGAACATGATATGCGCTACTGAATAATGCATTCAGTAGGAATGAGACTCTAAGACGTCAATACAATACTCCGTTTATATAATCGCGGGCGCCGGACAGCGTAAAAGCTGCCCAAGAATACCACCGAGTATTGAAACGCCGCCCAGCAATACTACCGAGTCTCAGGCTAAGGCTTACAATAGGAGGAACCGGATTATTTTTACCACCAGGCGGCGTGCGTGTCCTTCGGGCCGATAACGGTGTGCGGGGATATATAGGTTGCATTGCCACGGTTCACTGTCACGCTGAAACTCTGCAACTACATAAACTAGAGACTTCATTATTTCACCATTCGAAAGTTACGCTCTTGTAGGGGTGCCCCTTAGCCTTTCATGCCGATCGGGACCAAAGAAGGCCCTCCAGGGCCCAAAGAAGGATCAACAACGCTAAAACGCTGGGATAAGCTACCGCGCGATCGGCTCGACCAACTTGAGTGACAGCTTTCGAGCGGTGCCTCCTAT
This sequence comes from Semibalanus balanoides, assembly GCA_014673585.1. NCBI lineage: Eukaryota > Metazoa > Arthropoda > Thecostraca > Balanomorpha > Balanidae > Semibalanus > Semibalanus balanoides. The sequence goes on along the minus strand of VOPJ01008893.1, from coordinate 10,614 downwards.
TGCACACATAGTGCCATATGGCTGGCACTTTGATAAAATGGGGCTATCTCAATGAGCGCCCAATGACACCACACTCACAGTCGATACGCCCAAAAGCTAAAACCACCACCACTGAGGTCAATCGCAAGGCGGATTCATGGGGACTCAATAACGCATAAAGCTGAAAAGGACATCATAACATGGTAATGCCAATGACCGACTTAACGTCCGTCTTTGATCTCAGACGTTACGAAGGGCATACATAGCCGGACATTAACGAGCTGGCTATGCTGCGCATTAAGGTACCAACCTGAACTGCGCAGTGCGCACAATGGGTTCCGCAGTGACAACACTGGCCGATACACCAGCACAGCGGCGGTATCGTTAGCGGCCTGGTGCCCCGGCGTCCATCGTTAGCTGCACCGCGGCCGGCCTGGATCGCCGCACTCCAGGCTGGGCTGCAGCGCTGCCGCCGGCACCGACACCGCCGGGTAACGATCGCGACGACGGCGACACTGCCACGGCCGCCCACCGGGACGTCTCCGTGACGTCATCGTGACGTCAGGCGACGGCTATAAAGCAGCAGGCGTGACGTCAGCGGCCCAGCGCGTTTGGCGCTGGACCCAGCCGTCACAACCGCTAGCTGCTAAACTTGGGCCGCTCCGCCGCCGCCCCCGCCCGACCGTTCTGCCGCCGCCCCCGCCCGGCCCTTCTACCGCCGCCCCCGCCGCCGCCCGGCCGGTCGAGAGACAACACCGTCTTCGCTTCGTCGGTCTGAAGGCCAGGCTAGGCGTCAGGCCTATGCGTCATACACTATGCGTCATTACCCCACAAATTCCGCACGGCTTCTGCGTGTTTCCGCACGACTTCTGCGTGTTTGCGGGGCGTGCGTGACGTCCCGTATCGCGTGATCATGCAAATAAGACAAGGAGAATGGCTAAACCACTGCATTTTACTGCTGTTAAATCACTGCATAAAATCAGCCAGTTTCAACACAAGTTCCAACACTCACAATTTGCTCCCACGCTTCTTCATTCATCTTCCGCCACGATACTCAGTGCAGATCATTCAATTTTAGGTATAATTGTTATGCATACACTGCAATACGCGAAATCAAGCAACATGATAGAAACTCAATGGTCACTACGCATCACGCAATCACGCAAAACACGCACAGAAGTTCATACTCCTGAGCTTTGTTGCAGGATCTGCGTGACGTAGTTCCGCGAGCTCTGCATGTTTGCCTGCATGACGTTCCATGCGGAACTCACGTGATGTGCTAGTGTAGCGCAACCCATGTTTTCAATTCGCTGAACTTGTCTCCGATCCCGCACAGATGCAGAACACGTGGGTGATCGGGAAGTCACGCTTAGCGTATCCTGGACTCGACACGGCAGAATCCCGCCGTGGCGCGATCAGACGACCCTGCCGTCACACGGGCGGTCACTCGGGCTGCAGACACCAGGCACGTCAGCCGTACACCGAAGGCGTCTGTCCAGCAGCCCCCGATGACAGCACGGCGACACGTCCATCAGACCGTGACACTCCATCCAGACCGTGTCAACGGTGCATCACAAAACAAACACGATCTGAGGTGCACGAGACCGGGGCGGAATTCTCACGCCGACTTTGCAGATGGTTGGTTATACAACTGGTCGGCTATGTATATAGATAATAGCGGCCACTCCACCGAGACAGCTCGACCTTGCCTTGACAGCAGACTCGTGCGCATGATATACAGGTGCCAATGGCCGGTCAGGCGGCTGCCAGCGGTATGTGGATTCAGATTTCCCGCCGGTCACCGCCATCCATCCTTCGAATGGCGCGATAAACTGAGTCTCGGTAGCTCCGCACCATGCCACTGGTGGACCCATGGGAGGATCCAGAAGGGGGCCAAGGGGCCATGACCCTCCCCAAACCACCTAAAATCGGAGCAAAATTGACACATTTCCTGATATATAAAAATCGAAGCAACTTTTCCTTCGGAAAGTTTGGTTTAAATCAACTATCAACGCATAAACAAACAAAATCCGATGAGTTTTCATAACTGTGTGATATTTTTGGGGACTTTGACCCCCAAACCACCCGTTAGAGATCCGCCTATGGTGGACCCACGGTCCACGAGTGACACAAAAGGAGGCTGGTGGGCACTCCGGGGTGCAAGGTCTGCCAGCGCAGCGCCACACCGACCTCGAGACCCCCTCCTCATCCCCTTCAGCCTCCGCTGCAGAGTCCGGGGACATCTGCAGTGGTGCCGTTTTGTGTCCCTGCCGTGTACCACCGCGGGGTGTGGTGGCGGCGGCGGCGGCCGGAGACCGCGGCCCTGGCCGTGGTGACTGGTGAGGCTTCGCTGACCACGGGACGGCCTGGACTGCCACACGCCACGGTCAGCACCGGACACGGCGGTAAACGGAGCGACCACCACCCGACCTTGGCCGCCGCATGTCGTGTCGGCCCGCACCTAGTGACCGAACGGTCCGGCACCGTCCGTCCCCGTCCATCACTGTCTACCACCGTCCGCCAGCGTCCGCCACCGTCCGGCATCCCGACACCACTTTCCCTGATCAGCCGCTCCGTCCAGACGGCCCCACGAGACGGCGGCGGCCCGGATCAAGGCGACTGCATAACAACGTCGGTGGCCGCCGCCGCCAGGCTCACCACCCGCCGCTCACAAATCATCGGTGGCAGACGATCGGCCAGTGTACCGCCGGAGCTGCCAATCAGCACGGCCGGCGGCGGTGGGTCCTAATCAGCCGGCTCAGGTGGGACGGAGGCGGGCACTGCCAGCTGTCGGCTCGTGCAGCCTGCTGACTGCAGGGAAAACCACCTGCCACGACACACACACACGAATCGGACTGGAACAGAGGCAGTGGGATGGGCGGGACAATGATACGACAGCCTCTGCTCCACAGCTGGAGCACATGACGTCGGCCCCGCGGCTGCAAATCTTCCTCGCTGCCTGGCGGGGAGGCGGCCAGCCCCGTTAGCCAGACGGCAAACGTCGTCAGGCGGAAACTGGACCGCATCGCAACCATGAGCGAGCCGTAGAATGGCGTCTTCAAGAACGACATGACATTGGACATGAGAGCCTCAGATAAAACAAGGCTTGTGGTTTCCCGCCAGCCGGTTTCGAACGGCTGCAAATATCAATACCACTATGTGGCACCGCCAGAGACCAGAAGACAATTGACATATTACATCGCCTTACTACCAACTTTGATGCATTTCAGGCAGTATGGAAACTTTATGAAATCGGTCCGGGGACCCAAATTTTAATTTGATAGTTTTTTGTTTGTTTATTGGGGTTTTCGGGCGCGCCGACAACTAAGGTCAATTTGCGCCCAAATTTGATAGTTTTTAACTCCATTCCTACCATGCAACGACCAACGCCATATGCGGATGCCTAATGTTAAAATTTGAAATCATTGGGGGGGGGGAGTCGAGCCCTCCCCAGGAGACATAAAGTTCCGCCCCTGATTTCAGGCCAGGGTGCATGTAGTGTTGGCGATTGTGAATCAAATGGAACAATACAAAGAGACACGGGATTATTTTCCCCAGGAAAGAAGACCACACACAACTCGGATACTGTCAGGTCTCATACTCGTCACTGGCCTCTGTTATCCGTATTCAGAAAACAGTCGTTCATTTTCATATATCATTCACAAACCATATTACCTACGTCGCCAAATTTGGCACAGTTATGTGTCCAGTGTCACTGTGACCGTTATGAAATGGCGTAACAATGAGCGGCGAACGATATACTGAGGTCAATACTCAATTCCATACGTCGAACTTGCACTAAAGCTTCAAGGCGTGGGCGACTTCGATCAACACTTCAATCGACCGAAATGTTCCTGGAAATGCCCACAAACCGTTACCTTCATGGATAGGAAACTGTACAGGATGGTTACATTTTAGCGAAGGTGAGTGCTGTTTTAATTGCACGTTGCGTGCACACCTTTCACATGGTGGCCTTGAACAATCCACCACGCACAAACAGCGCATATCTGACAAAAACGGTCCGTTTTCATGGCCACGTGCGGACGGCAGGTGTTGCGGGCAGAAAAACGGGCGACGGGCGACGTCTTGGAGCCCGTCCAGAGTTCACGTGTGTTGTTTTTCTCTGCAGTGCCCCACATCTCTGCACCACCCGGAGTGACGTAACAGCGCAACTGTTCACACTAGCTTAGCAGTGGCAGAGCGAGCACCGCCTTGGAAGATCTTAATGAAGAGCATTCTCCAGGCGCGGATTCAGGATTTACGTCAGGGAGGGGGGGGGGGGGCGCATACAAAAAGTTACGCCCTCCTAGGCGCGCCATAGACGATACTGGCTTCAGGGGGAGGGGCGGCCACGCGCCCCCTGATATGCGCCTGTCTCATACGGTGATATAGTCAGAAACTGAAAAATTATGCCATAACTCCCCTCTAAAGAGTAGGCAAGTGTGTTCGTTTTTTTTTTCGTGATGAGTTTTGGCGTTAGTTTTACACAAAAAGCACGTGGGAACGATCCGACCAAAAGACGATGTGAAGTGCATGGAGAACACGTAGCAGAAGTTGATTTTGTTTTCAATGATTACAGATGAAACCTACAGACTTGCCTACACTACGCTCTTAGACTTTGGAGCTCTTGTTCATGACACATTTAAACCTGCCTTGATTGAGGGTGCGGAGGTATCTCCGTGTTTAAAATGATGTTACTTATGACACTCGCGTGTGTGTGTGTGTGTGTGTGTGTGTGTGTGTTTTTGTAACAGGACAAATGCAGGAGCAGCCCAGAAGTCATCACACTTGCCAACAACTTGAGTCGCGGGCGTGGCCGACACCGCTTTTCACCATCCGGGTGGTGGTGGATGGTACTGGCCGCAGTGGGGAGAACGTGACCGGACTGGGGCACGTGGGTGATCGGCCACCGAACAGATCGGTCACCGATCACCAGATGCGGATCTGTCACTGAAGGCCAGTCTGGCCACATTCAGAGATGAAACGGAAGATCATCTGACACGAGTCCCACATTCAGACAATGCAGGAGAGCCAGTGACCATGTGACACAAAGTGACAAAGTGGACCGTACCCAATATAGCACACAAAGGAAGATATGCCAAGTGCCAACTAGCCATATAATAATAATAAATAAGAACAACAAATAGACGGTTTGAATTTTTGGTGGTTGAAGGATTAATCACCGGAAAATTCATTGGAAATCAATGTTTATATTCCATGTGTTTTCGGACATCACCGCTGCATAGTGAGGTAGGACGAGACGAGCTACTAACACTCACCAATGGAGAACTACACACGGAATCACTACTGCAGACACAGCTCGAATCACGCACACAATGATCACTGCCACAGCTCCGGAGACGCACAGAACCGGCCACCGGCCACCACTGGTCCACATCTCGGGATACGCACTTCCACAACACTGACCTGGCCTAAATTGGACAAACATGGTACCACACATCCACACACAGCATAGACCACAACAGACCACCGATGGAAACGCAAACACTATGACTACGCTGCACGAAATACTAGATCAGATAACACCAGCTCGGAGACACTGGACTGCACCCAGCTGAGAACTTAGATTACCGTGGCACCGTGACATGTCTCGTGCCGCGTCACGGTCGCCGGCCGGCCGGCGGGGCGCACTATCTCCCACACCACCGTGGGTGTATCGCTGCCTCATCGTACCGAGGCAGGTATCGCCTTGACTGCGTCACAGACGCGTTCACACCGCGTTCGGCACGGAAGCACGGCGAGAAGAGACCGAGCAGCGAGCAGTCTGCCGTGACAAAACTGCAACCGCACCCGGACCAGGTCACTCGGCCAGTGAGTGAGACAGGCGAGCGGTTCGGGTGCAGAGTTCGGCCGGACTTTGTCCGCATACTACGGAGATTGCCGGTGTAGCCACTTTGCACCAACATTTCGATCGCTACAGCACAGCGGCCTTGGTGCTGATGCATATCTTAAATGCACGCACACGAGACTGCAGCGGTTTCGGAGATGGACGAGATGTCAAGTGTTAACATGACGACGAACAGCTTACATTTCCCTGTAGCGTTGTACGACAAGCTGTGGCACCCGGCCGGATTACACACGGCCGGAACAGAACACGGCACCAGACCATCTCTGAGAACGACAGGAAACGATAGAGCCCCTCTCTGAGAACGACAGAGACCCTCTCTGAGAACGACAGAGAACGATAGAGCCCCTCTCTGAGAACGACAGAGTCTCCTATCTCCGCCAACACGTCACTGGCAGTGACCGTCGGTACGAGGAACTGGGGCCGAGAACCGCCGCCGGCGGTGGCCGCACGCCTGTTGATGCTTCCGGCGACCTGCAGCGCGGCTATCACCACACTGCTGAGCGGAAACGAGACGCCAGCGAGCTCTTCGTCTCGGCATGAACGACCTGTCGCTGCACTTCACCAGCACCCGCCCCAAGAAGTAGCCGATAACATGCTCCTACGAGATACTGAGTCAACCCAGCATCGTCAGTCCCCCACCACCGTCCCCTCCCCACCCCACCACGCTGGAGACACTCAGTCGGTGGCTCTGGAGAGCATCGTCAGCCCCCCGGCCCCCACCCACACGCCGCCATCCCCTCCCGCTGGAGACACTCAGGCGGTGCTTCAGCTCTGGAGAGCATCGTCAGCCCCTCCCCCACATGCCGCCATCCCCTCTCGCTGGAGACACTCAGGCGGTGCCTCAGCTCTGGAGAGCATCGTCAGCCCCCCCTCACATGCCACCATCCCCTCTCGCTGGAGACACTCAGTCGGTGCCTCTGGAGGCGCGCCGTCAACCGCAGCTCCAGTTCCACCCCCGAACAATTCAACCATCCCTGCGCCCCTCGTCGATGTTCGATCCTCAATAGGTGCGATGCCTCTGAAGAGCGCCTCCCTATCCCAAGACACTTAGAGCGCGCGCCGTCTGTGGAGCCGCTTTGCTGGTCCGGGAGGGACACCAGGTAGGCCGGCGAGCAGCGCTGCCACCAACCAGACGAGCTTCACGGCGCACATAGCATCACCCCATACCCCCGGCGCTCACTGGCACAGCACACGGCACGCCACGGGCACCATCGCCTTCGTTCTGAGAGGTCTGCTGACCACGGCAGACGACCGGAGACGCCCGGCAGCGGATGGTCAGAGGCGGCGGCAGATCGGAAGCTCGCAGGATATGACTTCAGCGGGCTGAATGTGACGCGCACACGTCCACTGGTGTCGTCGTGACGCCAGCCAGGCGCAGACGCTCACAGTCTCACAATCCCACTCCACTGCAGCGGCAGCAGTGGGCGACGGGGAGACGATCTGAAGCGGTCGGAGGGCCGTCGGAGGACGGTCGGAGGGCGGTCGGAGGGCCGTCGGAGGGCCGTCGGAGGGCCGTCGGAGGGCCGTCGGAGGGCGACTGAGAGCTGGCCGGAGAGACGCGTCGGAGTCCACTGACAGGTGCGTCCGGTCGTCGGCCGACCACCACACTCACACACTGCAGACTGGCCGCCGGCCACACACCGACGATCGAGGGGTCCGTCGGCACCGACGGCCGTGCCAAGTCGATCGCCGACACCGACACCACGCCGACAGACCGCGCACCAACACACTCACACACAGACGCACACAGACGCGGCGCGGCCGCCCGCGGATCTAGGCACTGATCACCGGTCACCCGTCACCGGTCACCGGTCACCAGCCAGTGGTCAGTGGTCAATGGTCAGAGACCGCTGATCAGCCGTCAGCGGTCAGCGATCAGCCGTCAGTGGTCAGCGATCAGTGGTCAATCATCAGCGATCAGCGGTGAGCGTGGTGACGATGGTGGGTGGCCGCACGCGACTGCAGACACATACCACCACTCTCTAGTCTCTACCGACGGCGTACCACACAGTGTGTTTACGGCGCCACAAAGCAGGCTAATACTGATTGATTTGTCATCCGCCGCTGCTGTCATAACACCCAGCCGTCAACCGAGTCAGACTCTATACACTCTGGAAGAGGAAATATGTATTGAGTACGAGTATCCCTCACAAGGACGTCGGCGGGATAATATTGTCAGCTTGCGGTTGGGAGATCTAACCAAACATACCGTCTTATCACGAAATCCCGGTTCCCGAAACCGATCCAGGATGTGATGTATTGCTTATTGCATGACTATTGTATAATCCTTTTGCATTAAAGTATTATTGAGCATTACAGCAAGGATGGTTGTTCTGTATCCAAGGCAATCAACTACCAAAGACGAAAGACGAGAGGACCATTGAGCGTTACAGGCGCCTGGCGAGGGCTGCACAAAATCTTGAGCTGTGACGAAGTTAAGGCGCACACGACCACTCCATTTTGTCTCCATTGACAGGTATATGATTTGTCAAAACCTTGATCGACTCGGAGAAGGAAAACGTCCTCTGGTCTTTCATAGAGGGCCCTGGTGGCACTAAAGGCCCTCTGAAGTGCTCTAAACTCTCAAGATCACGTTTCGCGTGGAATTCCGACTCTTTAAAGGGAATATAGCACCTTTAACATTAGTTTAACTGAGATAGCCAGATTGTCGGATTTGTGCTGGAAAACCCCCCAAATCCGGAAATTTTTCACTCCAAAAGCAGTGACCTAGTTGGCTGAGTTTCAAACGCAAAAACCGTTGGTCATAGTGTTGGTCATATTCAACTTCACAAAATCCCGTGACTTTGCGCCATACGTCATCAGTAGTTACTCCACTGTGATTGCCACCGCACTTCGCTTTGTGAACCCGTCACGGCCAGTATTTCAGTACCTTGCGTCCGCCCCGGACCGCCAGCCGCGGGGTCTGGTCAGGCTGCTCGGCACACTAGTGGTTCACGTCTATGCGTGCCCCCCCCATCGTCCCACCGCGGCGAGCGAGCTGCACGGTCGACCCAGCCAGTCGCACGTCTTTCACGCCTACCGGTTTTGCACCCATTCGTGCGGTGCCGGCACAGCAGCTGTCAGCTGGGCGGCGACAAAGTTGCCGTTCGATGCCTCCTTTTGACGACACAACTCGCTTTGGCGTGACGCAAGATTGGTGTGACGTCACATGTTAAACATATTACTATTTTCAAATTAACAACAAATTCTGACTTTTCTCGCAAAATGAATGCCGGACCCTAATCAGGGCATTCCTGTTCTCCATCATTCTACATACCTTTTCCCAAGGCTGCTATATTCCCTTTAAAGAGTTTCCTGAGATATACGCGCGCTTCGCGCGGTCTCGTCGGCCCTTTTCGGCGCGCTGACCGCGCCTGCTGCGGCCTCCATGGGGGTGGGGGGGTAGGCGCCCCCCACCGCCTTGGCTAAGTGCCTGATTAGACAATTCTCCTGCTATGATAGCTTACAGCTATTTTTTCGCACCGCCCTTTTGTGCCCGCGGCAGCGCACAGGTCGCTGAGCGTCTGTGACTTGGCCAGGAATGCACAGAAAGTGAGCCAGCTAAACCTAGTCAGCCCTAGCGCAGTGATTTATACCTGACTAGGCCTGTATTCATGACAGCCATCTGATCTGAGAGTGTTATTATAGTGCCCTCGATCTGAGCGGGTAAATCAGCGTCCTGCCCAGCCAGCTGGCTCATCGTGCCCCATATATCCGTGCCGCCTCATCAGTGCCGATTTATCAAAGCCTCATCGGTGCCCGCCCGGTCTACCCGAGCCTCATCGGTGCCCGGTCTACTGAGTCTACCGAGCCTAATCGGTGCCCGGTCTACCCGAGCCTCATCGGTGCCCGGTCTACCCAAGCCTCATCGGTGCCCGCCCGGTCTACCCAAGCCTCATCGGTGCCCGCCCGGTCTACCCAAGCCTCATCGGTGCCCGGTCTACCCGAGCCTCATCGGTGCCCGGTCGACTGAGCCTAATCGGTGCCCGGTCTACCCAAGCCTCATCGGTGCCCGCCCGGTCTACCCCAAGCCTCCATCGGATGCCCGGTCTACCCGAGCCTCTATGCGGTGCCCCGGTCTACTGAGCCTCATCGGTGCCCAGTCTACCCGAGCCTCATCTGTGCCCGGTTCTTACCGAGCCTCATCGGTGCCAACGGTTCACCCAAGCCTCATCGGGTGCCCGCCCGGTCTACCCAAGGCCTTATCGGTTGCCCGCCCCCGCGTCTACCACCAAGCTCATCGGTGCCCGGTCTACCCCGAAGCCTCATCGGTGCCCGCCCGGTCTACCCAAGCCTCACGCGTGCCCGGCCGGTCTACCCAAGCCTCATCGGTGCGGGTCTTACGAAGTCTCATCGGTGCATATTTATCAGTGATCTGATCTACGCCGACCTGCCACTGTGATAACCTGACTAGATTCGTCACCGTCCTGATGAAGCCAGTTGCCCCTGACTTTCGTCTTTTCTGTCCTTCACACAGATGCGGGCACAACTGTTTGTGATTTGTTTGTTTTGTTGTATTGAGGTGACAGATGTCTCCCGTTTTTTCCCCTCCTCTTTACAATGCTCGTCTGGCCGGACCGACAGAGGCCCAGCTGAGCAGCCGGCGGACTGCGGACCATTGTGGCCGTCAGACTCACTGGGAGCAGCGCGGCGTGGGGCCGGCCAGCCGGCCGTCCCTGCCGCCTGGCCGTGACCTATCGACCGTGACCACAGCCGTGACCTATCGACGGGGTCCCGGACGGACGGACAGACGGACGGCGGCCGGC
>VOPJ01008892.1:0-18057 GCA_014673585.1 Semibalanus balanoides | reverse complement strand
TAGAGTGGATGATGGTTGTGTTCTCTACTAGATGTTGTCGTGTGAGTGTTGTGTCATGTTTGTCTTGCATGTGCATTGCATTGCATTGCATGTCACTGAAGTCGCACATACAAGACAAACATGACACAACACTCACACGACAACATCTAGTAGAGAACACAACCATCATCCACTCTAACCGTTGACCCAGGACGCATTGAGATCATTGAGGCAATACCATCAGAGAATCACGCACCTAGCATCAACGAACGAAAGGAACACACGACTCGAAAACTGCACTGCTGGGGTATAAAGCAACACACTATACACGCAGAACACACACAGCACACACAAGATACAAACAACAACACTGACCGTGATCTTACTGATAGTGACGGGTGATTTTGTCATGTATATTTTTGTACATGATACAATCATTTCGTCATTATTAGTGAGTTCACTGATTGTTTTGACCATATGCAACAGGATTGTATATAGTCTGCATGTGATAGTTTCATTTGTATTGTTTTGAAACTATATTCTTACTGTAAGTGTAATAGACAATTGTTACTCTGTGAAATGGTCTAGTGAATGTTATTTCAAAAATGTTCGTTGTGGGCAATTGCAACCTGCGAGTTTTATCTGTTTTGTTTTGAAAATGAGTTTAAGTACATTCGAAACGCAGTCAAACTTAAAATGACTTTACCTTAGAATGAAACTTACGTGAAGCTCTTAGTTTAACTTAAGCATTTTTCAAGGAAAACAGTGATAATAATTATTAAAACTCAGAGCAAAACTCTCAAAAGTGGAAACGCAAATAACATGTAATGGGCTATGCTTAAAAGAGATTGATGCGAATGTTAGAAATAATATATATATATTAATATATAATATAATAATATAGATATATAATATAATATATTTAAATATTATATATATATATATATATGTGTTGTTGTGTGTGGGTGTGGTGTGTGGTTCGTTACGTTTTTCTACTAGAACACGAAAAATGATTTTAGAACGTTGTATTTTCCATAAAAATAGAAGTAAAATCCCTAAAACAGATCCCTAAAACAGAAACGCAATATGTATGCGTGGTTATGCTGTAGAGGTGGTCGAATTTTGGCTTTGAAAGGTTGTAAGACAGTCATTTTTGAAGATATCGACTTCAAACTTTCTACACGTATTCATTGCACTCTTCCAGAACATATATTCCGTTTTTTGTTTAAATTCGTAAAAAATGAATTTCTTTTAAAAAATATCAAATTCTGAAAATCCGACATGGCAGTTTCATAGCTGTGTTCATTATCTGTCATTTGGTATATCACAATGGAATTTATCTTATAAATTGTACTTTTGACAGCGTTTGCCACAAAACCTTATTTTTCAACAAAAAACGCAGAACATGACGTCATTCTGACGTCATTCCTGTTTGACATATCAAATCCTCATCTTTTCCCTTCAAGCAGTATGTGTCAAATCAATGTTCAATAAGGTACTGAAAGTTTGGTGACAATGTCACTGCTTGTTTAGGAGATATTGCAAAATAACGGGAGGGGGGCTATAAATAGCCCTCCAGTAACTCGCGGGTTAAAGCGTTGCTACATGCTGCTTAGTTTGGAAGTTGACAGGCCTGTCAGCCCTCCACCGTAGGGCGAAGGTGGGAAAAGTATAATTTTCCCCGTAAGGCAAGGTTTAAAATGTTTGAATCCTAAATTGGTTTTGGAATGCTGAAGAAAAAACGCTACTTCCCCGCCTTATAAGGCAATGATTTCTGATGAGATGCTCACCACAGTGACGGTGGGGCATATTACAGTCCAGCAGAGTTTGAACCACAGGAACGGATAGTAGCCGACCATCTCCTTGATGGCCTCGAAGAACCTGTTGACGCCGAAGCCCCAGCCGATGGCGATGCACTCGAAAAAGATGAGCGTCAGCAACGCCATGCCCGAGGCAGCGTACTCCTCGAATATCACCAGCACGTACATTCCTCCCTGCAGAAACACGACAAAAGCTCGTGTCAGAGTAAAGAACAGCGTAATAGTAAATAGTACAAGTACGAACACACGAGAAGCACGCGATATGATAGTTATGCTTCGTGTTGGAGTTATGGTGCTTCGAAAACGGCCGATTGCATTTTAAAAGAAAAGAATATGAAGATACACGTACGGTGTCTAAGGTGTGATGAAAATGTGTTAAGCGATATATTGGTGTACATGTTCATTGATTGATTCCTCTAAACAGTTTCTCGATAAAAAGCAGAGAAGCTTAACGCCTGCAAGTCTTCGGTCTACCCAACGTACCTGCGTTACCATTGACACTCCAATTATCTCCGGTCTCCCCAACGTACCTGCGTTACCATTGATACTCCGATTAAGAACGAGAGGAAGCAGTAGACAGCGATGAACACCTCCTTTCTTCCTGGCCGGCGAAGCACAGTCGGGAACTCGTCCACAATAGCAGTGATCAGGCCTTCCATTGTGCAGAACTGCAGACAACAGGGGCAACAGCGTTGTAGAGGCAACAGTGGCAGTGTTAGGACAACTTTTGTTAGCTAAAGCTGACAAGTTCTGAAGACAACACAGCTAAAGCATTGCTGGATAAAACTGCTGGAATGCCTGACAATAGGGCAGTGTTTCTCAATTAAGGGGTTATTACCCTACTTGGGGTAATAACTAATGGCGCCTTCGTGGGGGTAATATCGATTGAGCAGCTAGGTGAAAATTATAGCTGATTCATTTGCTTACAGCGGATAATGCCCCGTGCGCACACATATATGCGTACGTGTAGATAACCTGAAATAAATATATGTCTGGTTATCTAGATCACCGCATTATTGTCACCGTCGCCACATTATTGCGAAGAGTGAATAAAAACCAACTAGTGTGAAATGATGTGCTGTGTTCCGGTTTACACGCTCTTTACGTGGTCTGGGAACCAATGTTTCAGAGTGATCAGACTAAGGGCAAGAGCACCGTTGTCTACTTATATTCCTGACCCTAGGTGGCACTAGTGGTAAATGCCTGAAGTTATACTGTACCGCATAGCTTGAAGCAGAGAACTGCGGCTTGCGCAATGGGGGAGGGGCTAACGAGTCTGTCTAGTCATCAAAAGAGGCTAGTCATACCATTGACGTCGAGAACCTCGGCAATAGGGCAACACTGTACATTAATCGAGATGATCAGCTTGTCCAGAAATGTTGTGTTAAAAGTAGTGAGGACCTCCAAACGTAACTTTACACCAAGCTGGTATCACCTTCCTTCTGACAACATAAGTTTGAGTTTGTTGCGCCATTTTTTATTATTTTTCAAATAGCTTATCCCTCTTTTTCCAAAGGATGTAAGACATTGATGGAAGCATTCGAACACGTTGCTGTATTTAAATCGACTTGTCCGAGATGTTCATTTCTAATTGTATGTTTTTACCGCGCGGGCAGACGAATGGTGGGGTTCAATCTTACCTGAGAGTCCAATCCAAGCATGAGAACCATCAGGAAGAACATCGCCGACCACAGTGGACTAATGGGAAGCTCCAGAATTGCCGACGGATAGACCAGAAACAGGAGTCCAGGTCCTGGCGAGGAATAGCCGTCAACGGATGACTTGAAATCAAATGCCACGAACCAATGTGTAAGAAGGAAAAGTTGAAAGCAGCGGACAGAAACACTATACCATTAGTTACGTCACAAATCAGATATCAAATGAAATCGGAATTATATTTCACACTGACGTCGATGTTATATTTGTAATTAAATAAACGGTAAGAGAGCAAGCTTATTCGCAACACATGCGATTGCTGACATATATCTTAGCACTTACCTCCTCTGGCGACTTCCTCCACCGGTTTGCCCTGAATAGTGGCCATATAGCCGATCACTGAAAAGATGACGAAGCCGGCGAATATCGACGTGCATGTGTTTATTGTGCAGATCAACATGGCGTCCCTGGAAAATAACGGGAAAAATTATTTTGGTGAGATTCTTATTTGAATTTCAGAGGCAGCGAAAGCAGCGAAACTTCACTGGTTAAAAGTCGAACATACTTCAGCATATGCGATGAAAGTTGCACAGCATGATGCGTTATCAAAAGTCAGCTAGTCAGCTGTTTGTTCCACGAAACCCTGCAATAGACGGGTGTTGTGTTTAAAGGGAATATAGCACCTTGGGAAAAGTATGTAGAATGATGGAGAAGAATGCCCTGATTACCGTCCTGGCATTCATTTTGGCGAAAAAAGTCAGAATTTGTTGTAATTTGAAAAAGTAATATTACATGTGACGGGCACAACAATCGTGCGTCACCAAAGCGAGTTGTGACGTCACAAGGAGGCTGACAGCTGCTGTGCCGGCACCGCACGATGGGTGCACAGGTACGTGAAACGCGACTGGCTGGGTCGAACGGCGCTCGCTCGCGCCGGGTAGGGACGTGGGGGTACGCATACGTGAACAGTGGAGTAACTACTTATGGAACGTATGAGGAAAAGTCACTAAATTTGTAATTATGCCCAAATGCCCAAATATGCCCAACGTTTTTTGCGTTCACACTCAGCAACCTTAAGGCGTTTGGAAGGAAAAACTTCAGATTTTAGAGGTTTCTCAGTACATTTAAGCGAGTTAAGCGTGCTGAGGAATAACATAATTGATACGCGCATCACCTGACCTTATCCTCAAATAATTCGAAAAATGAAATCAAAGCCAAAACTGTATCGGGTATATTCGGGCACTGCCCTTTATCAACCGAATGCCTTCCCAAACCTATAAGCTTCCTAACCGTCCCAAAACTATAAGCTTCTTCGTTATAGGTTTCTCAGTACACCCGACAATCTGGCTATCTCAGTTAAAAACTAATGTTAAAGGTGCTATATTCCCTTTAATGGAAAGGGGCTAATTGGACTGACTTGTGCACGTTGTTGTTGAATTTATTGTAGCTGCCGAGAGCAATCAGGGATCCCAGGGCCAGTCCATATGAGAAGAACACTTGGGTGGCAGCATCGATCCAAACCTGGAACACACGAATAGCCATGAACCATCTACATGTAGTGTATATCAACCCACACATGGAACACAGGCAGCCAAGAACCAGCTATACAATACACTCGTAAGAAAGAGTAACACCCTGCTTTCAGGAGAATTAGTTCACGGCTGAAGGAACGCATTGATGTAAATATGTAAACGCTAATAATTGAAAAAAGACACACCGGACTTATAATATCCATCGACAAAACCGAAACATGAACACCTTGTCGCCTATTGGCATCTGTTGTTGTCATCTGCTGTCATCCTAATATAAAAGAGATATCGATTATTTTTGAAAACAGCAATCCTTCTCAGCCAACGACACCAAACGCCTACCACACCTTGACCTCCTTGAGTTTGGACATGTTGGGCATGATGTAGAACCTGATGCCCTCGATGGCGCCCGGCAGCGTCACTCCTCGGATGAGCAGGATAAACATGAGCACGTACGGGAACAGCGACGTAAAGTACACCACCTGCGAGAGAAGAGCACATTTATCATACACACGTGTTAAGACATTTCAACGACCGCATACAGCGTGATCTATTCAAGGAAAAGTTGTGAGGGCGTAAGTTTCAGAAGTAGTTGAGGCGCTAAGAGTAAGTATACGTTTTAGCTCATGCTAGGTATGGCTCATGACATCGTTTTTGCATTGGCTTATAGATAATATTTTGTGATCAAACCATGTCTTTAATTTCTTCAGCATCACAACAGTTGCTGATATATTCCATAGACCCAGGGAACTGGCTGGTATCAAAAAGTTATCTGGTAGACCCCAGAGGTTTATCACTACTAGAAGCATTCAGAATATTGCAATGCGCAATATCGATGCAAATTTGCTAGCATATCGTTGGCCCCGGTCAATAGCATTTCAACAAAACAACTCGTGGGTGCAGATAGCAGTAGTCGACCAGAAACTCGACAGCCATTTTGTTTTTTGACTGTTGACATTGTTCGTATTCATTCACTAGCGAATCCAAGGGGGCAGCAGTGGCTTTAGCCCCCCCCCATATCGCTGGAAATAGGCCCGAAAATTTGACAACATTTGCCAAGTAGAGGAAATTTGATAAAACTTTTCAAGGCACGGTTATGTTTTAAACCGTTCAATAACGTACAAGGAAGCCAAACCAAGGAGTTTTCCAAAATCTTTGAAACTTTTTCAACTCCCCCTAACCACCTACATCCCACGTTCTGGATCCGCCAGTGTATCCATTGTGTATTGTAGTGGTGATCGTTTTATCGATATCGAAACAAAAAACAATATAAGTTAAGAATAAACTATAATAGGAGCTCCATATTCGAATTTCATCGTATCCAACATTCACACCAATAGCTACTTACCGTAATACAAATATGCTACTCATCACAAAGCAAACGACACACTCCCTGTAACCTAATTCAACCAGCGAAGACACGAAGATCCGAGCGAACCTTTCCGGTATATTTGACGCCTTTCCAGATGCAGAAGTAGCAGATGATCCAGGCTATGGCCAGCGTTCCCACCAGCTCCCAGCGCACATCTCCCACTTCTTCAATACCCTTAGTGATGTTCAGTGCCCGATTTCTGCGACGGAGGTGGCACCAGATCAGTGACAGTACCTAATGAGAGCACGACAAGTTGGTCCAGACACACGCGTTGGAATTGTTTCCTTGTGGGATTTCATCACCCTTGGCAAGTAAGGAATGTTCATATCTTTCAAAAATTCTAGTCACATTGTATGCTAAGAAATACATCAATGGATGTCATATAGTACAAATGTGATCATAATGATGAGATGCAAACCTGAATATCTATAGGCATCCAACATATGTTATGACGAGGCTCCTAATTTATTGTCCAGCAACTGAGCTCCCTGTCTTATTTCAGAATCTCCGTCTTACTCCACGACCTCCTCGTCTAACTTTCTGACCTTCCAGCATTTCTCCGGACATTGCTTTTCTCCCCCTGGCCTCTCTGTCTTCCCCTTCCTTCCTCTGCTTTTCCTCTAACCGCTCCTGACTCGACTTACTCCCAGAATTCTCTGACGGGGTCCGCTAGGTCCGTCTCCGGTATGGCGTTTTTGCCGATCATGCAGTAGGAGGCGTTGTAGGTGGTGTTGATCTGCTCCTCCCAGCAATCCAGATCCTTCCGCGTGTACGGGCTCGAGCAGCTAGGCGAGTTCCAGTAGTTTCCACAGTTTCCCCAGGGTAACGCTGTAATAGATGGAGGAGGAATGGTTAGTAACCTCGAAAATGTGGCCATGCAAGAGCGGATCTTGCCGTTTTTTGTGTATTGCAATGGCGTATTTACACACACAAAACAATGTTGAGCGGGGGGTGGGTAACGGGACGTCAGCCGACAGCGAATAGTTGTTGACCCGGGGAGGGGGAAGCAAGCCTTCAGCGAAAACTTGTTGAATGGGGAGGGTCAGAGCTAGCGATGCAAAAACGACTCCAAAAACAGGAGCCAGCACGGCCATCGCCACCGCTCATAAATGAGTTGGCACCGGCATCCAGCCCGGTCACATGTGGCAGCACCCGCCAGGTCTGGCACCGGCAGACAGCAATCTACATGTCTACTTCATTATAATATACAATAAACAATATGTTAACCAGAAACTTGAGCTAATCCCGGCATGAGACCGGCAAGCCTGAATTGAAACACAGCTATGGAGCTGAATTGGGGCTCTCCGTGGTCCTGTAATTTGCATCCCTAGTCAGAGCGCGGCATCAGCCACTGCACGTCCGGCTGTTTGCAGGAGGCATCCCTAGTCAGAGCGCGGCATCAGCCACTGGCACGTCCGGTCTGTTGGAGAGGCATCCCTAGTCAGAGCGCGGCCACTGCCAGCCACTGGCACGTCCGGCTTTTGGAGAGGCATCCCTAGTCAGAGCGCGGCATCAAGCCATGCACGTCGGCTGTTTGGAGAGGATCCCTAGTCAGAGCGCGCCACTGCAGCCACTGCAGTCCGGCTGTTGGAGGAGGCATCCCTAGTCAGAAGCCGCGGCATCAGCCACTGCACGTCCGGCGCTTTTGGAGGAGCATCCCTAGTCAGAGCGCGGCATCAAGCCACTGCACGTCCAGCTGTGGAGCAGGCATCTCTTAGTCAGAGCGCGGCATTCAGCCACTGCACGTCCGGCTGTTTGGAGTAGCATCTCTGTCAGAGCGCGGCCACTGCAGCCCACGCACGTCCGGCTGCTTTGGAGGGAGCATCCCTATCAGAGCGCGGCATCAGCCACTGCACGTCCGGCTGTTTGGAGGAGCGCATCCCTAGTCAGAGCGCGGCCACTGCAGCCACGTGCAGTTCCGGCTTTTGGAGGAGGCATCCCTAGTCAAGAGCGCGGCCACTGGCAGCCACGGCACGTCCGGCTGTTGGAGGAGGATCTAGTCAAAGCGCGGCATCAGCCACTGCACGTCCGGCTGTTGGAGGAGGCATCCCTAGTCAGAGCGCGGCAATCAGCCACTGCACGTCGGCTTTTGGAGGAGCATCTCTGTCAGAGCGCGCCACTTGCAGCCACTGCACGTCGGCTGTTTGGAGGAGCCATCCCTTAGCAGAGCGCGCATCAGCCCACTGCACGTCCGGGCTGTTTGGAGGAGGCATCCCTAGTCAGAGCGCGATCAGCCACTGCACGTCCGGCTGTTTGGAGCAGGCAATCCCTAGTCAGAGGCGGCATCAGCCCTGCACGTCCGGCGGGTTGGAGGAGGCATCCCTAGTCAGAGGCCGCGGCCACTGCAGCCACATGCACGTCCGGCTGTTGGAGCAGGCATTCCCTAGTCAGAAGCGCGGCATCAGCCCACTGCCACGTCCGACTGTTTGGAGGAGGCATCCCTAGTCAGAGCGCGGCATCAGCCACTGCACGTCCGCGTTTGGAGGAGGCATCCCTAGTCAGGCGCGGCCACTGCAAGCCACTCACGTCCGCTGTTTGGAGGAGGATCCCTAGTCAGAGCGCGGCCACTGCAGCCACTGCACGTCCGGCTGTTTGGAGGGAGGCATCCCTAGTCAGAGCGCGGCCACTGCAGCCACTGCACGTTCCGGCTGTTTGGAGGAGGCATGGCCCTGTCAGAGCGCGGCATCAGCACTGCACGTCCGGCTGTTTGGAGGAGCATCCCTAGGTCAACGAGCGCAGGCATCAGGCCAACTGCACGTCGGCTGTTTGGAGGAGCATCTCTAGTCAGAGCGCGGCCCATTCAGCCACTGCACTCCGGCTGTTGGAGGAGGCATCTCTAGCAGAGCGCGCCACTGCAGCCACTGCAGTCGCTGTTTGGAGGAAGGCATCCCTAGTCAAGAGCGCGGCATCAGCCACTGCACGTCCGCTGTTTGGAGGGAGCATCCCTAGTACAGAGGCGCATCAGCCACTGCACGTCGGCTGTTTGGAGGAGCATCCTAGTCAGAGCGCGGCCACTGCAGCCACTCACGTCCGGCTGTTTGGAGGAGGCCATCTCTAGTCAGAGCGCGCATCAGCCACTGCACGTCGGGCTGTTTGGAGGAGGCATCCCTAGTCAGGAGCGCGGCATCAGCCACTGCAAACGTCGGGCTTGCTTTGGAGGAGGCATCCTAGTCAGGCGCGCATCAGCCACTGCACGTCCGGCTGTGGAGAGGCATCCCTAGTCAGAGCGCGGCATCAGCACTGGCACGTGGCTGTTTGGAGGAGGCATCCCAGTCAGAGCGCGGCATCAGCCACTGCACGTCCGACTGGTTTGGAGGAGGCATCCCTAGTCAGGCGCGGCATCAGCCCACTGCACGTCCGGCTGTTGGAGAGGCATCCCTAGTCAGAGCGCGGCATCAGCCACTGCACGTCCCGGCTGTTTGGAGAGCATTCGCCTAGTCAGAGCGCGGCAATCAGCCACTTGCACGTCCGGCTGTTTGGAGGAGGCATCCCTTAGTCAGAGCGCGGCATCAGCCACTGCAGTCCGGCTGTTTGGAGAGGCATCCCTATCACGAGCGCGGCATCAGCCACTGCACGTCCGGCTGTTTGCAGGAGGCATCCCTAGTCAGAGCGCGGCCACTGCAGCCACTGCACGTCCGGCTGTTTGCAGGAGGCACATCATGGTTTCAGAATCTTTGAAGGGCAAGGTCCGCACCCCCGCCCCCTTTCTCCCTGGATCCACCCCTGCAGTCGTGACCAGTTTGTAACCTAATCGCCCCGCCCCTATTAAAATAAATCAAAGCGGTTTAATCCTGGTTTAACCCTAACGCTCTAATTGTTATGCGTTTTGCATTCACATGTATAGGGCGCTTAGTATAACTTTCGAACGGAGAGAGATAGTGAGAGAGACCTGTCATAAGGAGAATCTAAAGGTATCCCAATTTGAGTAGCTGGTGACCTTTGGGATCAGGTCAATGATCCTTTGACGGGTCTGAAATGACCTTGACGAAAACGTCATAGGTCACGATCCAATGGTCGTATACACTTCAAATTTTGATAGAATACGTCTCAAAGTTTCAGCAAGATGCGCCGCATATGTAAAAAGTTATTCAAGACAAACCTCAGGGGGGTCGTCAGCCCCCCCCCCCCGTAGAGCGAGGGATAAACTTGCATAAACTATTGTGTTGCATCGACGTCACCTATTTGACTACACTTGGTTGTGGCAAAAAGAATGGTACATGTTGCACTACAGACAGTTCACAATGTGAAAAAATAGGAAAATAGTGAACAAGGTGATGTTCTTGAGCTTTGAACAATGACGATTGCACATCTTCCTTTTAAGCAAAACACTGATACGTCGTCTGCTCAATGCCCGGACTTACCTGTTGTTAAAGAATTGAAGAAATAGAAGAGAGTCCACGCCATGACGACGATGTAGTAGCTATCCAGCCAGATACACTGGAGCACAGCGCCGTAGCCCACACCTTGAACAGAGAAAGGAATACAGGACAACGTTTAGATGCGTGGTGCCAAGATCACCGTGTCAAATAGCGGGCACCTTTCACGGATTCGTTTTTTTCTTCATATTTTTCAATGACAGGACAGCGTTTCTGTCGATAGGTGTTTCCGGCAATAACAGAACGCTTGGCATTCACTACAACGGATATGCAGTATTGTAGGAACCCGTAATCCGTATACATTAGTTCCGCTTTTCACCAGTAGACAGCTACTGCAACACCTCTACTGTAATCATCGGAAACGTGTAGGACTTTTTTGGCGTAACGAATTGGTGGCTCTCTTATGATCTGAGGCGAAAGAGTTGTTGCGGACATTAGTCGGTATATGCTCCATTGGCAAATGGGACCGACTACTTTTTTCGTGTATAAAATAGGACTGTTACGTTCATTAATGTTTTTAATTGTGTTCGCTTGCACTGGGTCGCGAGTACCTGGCAAAAACGGATTGTATTGTACGTAATGTGTTGCTTTCTGTTCATCGATAACTTTTGTCTAAACACAATTGCCAGTTTCTATAACGATTTTTCACATTTGTAATTTCTGCTATTTTATAGGTGGCACGGTCCTGGTACGCATCTGCGTCCGATGTGAATAGGCTGGTGCGAGCCATGATTGAACGTATTGGGCAGGGCGGAAGCCTTCAAGTCCACTCTGTTACCATAATCCGAGCCGGCCGATTCCCATCAGCACCAGCTGACGCGCCCCGACACCAGTCAGAGCCGCCGCTGCCGCTGCCGCCGCCGCCGCCGCCGCCACCGCCGCCGCCGCCGCCGCCGCCGCCCCCGCCCCCCCCCCCCCCCCCCCCCCCGCCCCCGCCGCCGCTACCGCTACCGCCCCAGCGGCCTCGGTGGCCCCGGGCAAGCAGGCGAGGCGAGCTACACAGGAGCTGCTACACTGGCTTTGACAGAGAATGACCCGCGGTTCTCACCGGTCAGATAGGGAGGTTGGCTCACCGGGCTACTGAAGTAAATTTCAATATTCATCAGAAGGTTTAAGCGACGAAATTCGCAATTTGATTTAGATGACTGAGACTAGCTATACATTAACAATACACATCGGGAAGTTCTGGCCGTGACAAAATTATAATGTTGCACATTAAAAGTTCAGTGGTATGGAGTGCAAATGATCTTCCAGAGCAGACTTGTGCCTGGATCCCGAAGTTGGATCTGGTATCCCATTAGATCCCTCGGTATAAAATGCATGAAAATCTGGGATCTTAGTGGATCTCTCTGCGTAAAATGCATGAAGATCTGAGATCCTTCTGGATCCCTCGGCGTAAAATGCTTCAGGATCTGGGATCTCAGTGGATCTCTCATTACATAAAAAACTTAAATCTTGAAACACATGATGCACGGGCAGACATAAAAATTTGTAGTCTCCATTTTGTGTATGTAGTGTGTACTTTGTAGATAACTAGTATCTGTAAATTACTTTGTAAGTTGTACCTAAAAAGCAAACATATATTTTTTAAATTATTTTCCTATATGATAAAACCAGTAAGACGCCTTAAACGGCGAAGGACGAGCGATTCCGAATAAATCCGCGTCAATATCACCCGTCCAACGGAGGTTCGTCTTGTGCAAGCATGCATTTGAATTATTTTCCTGTGTTGTTTTTGCCGTCGCAAATAGGATTCGAATAAATCGATACTTTAAAACTAAATAGGTTTTGAAGCGTTATTCTTAAATTTGCAATTATAAGCTTATGTTTGTAGGCAAAATTCATTTTGGGTGGGATTAGTGGATTGATTGCGCTTTTAACATCGCATCATTTTATCGTCTAGCACCCTGTTGGTTCTGAAGCTACGGCGGTGCTGACTTAAGAAATATTATAAAATCGTCAATACAAATATTACAGACAGATTTTTAACCAGTGAAATACGTGCATGCAAACCTAAATTTTGAATGCATTTTAGAGACGTACATTCGGTCTAACATATTGGTGTTTGTTCACGCTTCACGTCCCATAGGTGCTTGAGCACGGATTTAAATTGTGAAGACGTCATAAAAACTATGAATTTATGCTTGTATAGCAGAACTTTGCACGTACCACGCGCCGCTGATCGACACATAGTGGCATACGCCGGGCGGATCGTTTCTCTACGCATCTGTGTTGACCCGTGTCTTTTGCGACTTTTGGTTGCCGAGATATAGGTCGTATTGCAACGATGTTGTAGGTAATTTTTGTGACGGAACAGGGGGTGCACGTGCGGCACGTGCAGTGTGACCAGAGTTTGACCTGTGCAACATTGCCAGTGGTGTGTCCTCCAGCCTTCACACCAAATTTAGCTTTATAGGTCCAGCTTTCTCAGCTACAGCGGATAATACTTTTTGACACCCTGACGCGGCACGTGTCACGCGCCGGTGCCTGACCCATCACATGAGAAAAAACATGTCAATATCATAATGTCATTGCAATTGGGGCTATCATATGGCGACAACACTTGTCAATCGGAGCGGGTTCAAAAGATATAAAGCTTCTGACCAGCGTCGCGGTCTGGCCGGCCGGGCCTGCGGGTCGGCCGCGTATATGTGAGAAAAATCCGGTATTCAATGAGGACTCGCTTCCGCGCTTCGCGCTCGCTCGTAACTAGAATTAGCCTACCTACCAGCGTGCCTGGATCTTAAAGTTGATCTGGAATCCCAGTGGATCCCTCGGGCATAAAAATAATATATATATATATATATATATATATATATATATATAAGGATATGGGATATTTGTGAATACTTCGACATATTGTGTACTAGGATCTTGTGTCCACTGTGCATCCCGGAACACAGGACACAGATATTCAGATATCAGATGGATCCCGGATCCAGGCGCATGTCTGATCCAGAGTATCATAATTTTCGATCGATGTCGCCACTCGTTTCACAAGTGGCTGTTACGGCCCCCCAACTATCTCCACCCGACCCCTGCTCCTATTCCCTCCGTCTTTCCTCCTCTTTAAGTTCCTCCATCTATTTCAATTTCAACTTATGTCATCCATTTCAACTGTCCTCGCCCATCCCATACTCCCTCAACCAATCTCAAACTGTCGCCGCCTGTTCTAACTCTCCTCACCCATTCTAGCTGTCACCACCGATCTCCAGCCCTGTCCCCCACCCAGCTCTCTCTCTCTCTATCTCTCTCACTCTGCCCCGCCCATCTCCAGCCCTGTCTCCCCTCATCCCTCTCTCCCCCAGCCGTCCCCCCTCCTCCCCCTCCCCAGCTCTCGGCCTACCTCCTCCATCGCGGTCCCCAACTGTCTCCATTACCCAGCGCCCTTCGTCATAAAGTGCGACCGGGCGCCGTGCGGCCGCCATTAGGCACGACACTCGGCTGGGCTCGACGGCCAGCCGCAAAACCGACCCGGTTCTGATGGATAGCCGAGCTGTCGGCAGATGGCACCCGGACGGCCGCCAGGGACGGCCCGCGGACGGCCGACAGCGCGCCGATTTCAGCGGCCATCGTCGACACCCGGGAGCCGCGCACCGTCCGTGTTGAAAGACCGAGCGCAGGAGAGGGACGGAGAGAAATGGAGAGGGACGGAGAGAAACGGAGAGAAACGGAGAGAGACGGAGAGGGTCGGAGAGAGACGGAGAGGGATGGAGAGAGACGGGAAGAGACGGGAGAGACGAGAGAGAACGGAGAGAGACGGAGAGAGACGGAAGAGAGACGGAGAGAGACGGTGAGAGACGGAGAGAGAGACGGAGAGAGAGACGGAGAGAGACGGGAGAGCAGACGAGAGAGACGCGAGAAGAGACGGAGGAGACGGAGAGAGATGGAGAGAGACGGAGAGAGACGGAGAAGACGGATAGAGAACGGAGAGAGAGACGGAGAGAGACGAGAGGACGGAGAGAGACGGAGAGAGACGGAGAGAGACGGAGAGGGGAACAGACGAGAGACGGAGGGGAGGACGGAGGGAGACGGAGGGAGACGGAGAGAGACGGAGAGAGACGAGGAAGACGGAGAGAGACGGAGAGAGACGGAGAGAGACAGGAGGAGAACGGAGAGAGACGGACGAGAGACGGAGAGAGACGGAGAGAGACGGAGAGAGACGGAGAGAGACGGAGAGAGACGGAGAGAGACGGAGAGAGAGGAGAGAGGGACGGAAGAAGAGACGGAGAGAGACGGAGAGAGACGGAGAGAGACCGGAAAGGGACGGAGAGGGATAGAGAGGACGGAGAGGGCCGGAAGGAGGGGCGGAAGAAGGAAACGGAGAAGGCGACGTAGAGGGACGGAAAGGGCGGAGAGGGACGAAAGGAATGGAGAGGGCGGAGAGGACGGAGAGGGAAATAGAGAGACGGAGAAATACGGAGAGGGACGGAGAGAGACGGAGAGGACGGAGGAGACGGAGAGAGCACGGATGAAGAGACGGAGAGAGACGGAGAGAGACGGAGAGAGACGGAGAGAGGACGAAGAGAGACGGAGAGAGACGGAAAGAGACGGAAAGGAACGGAAAGGAATGTCGCGTTGTTTTGGTTTCTTGTGGTCGTAGTGCCTTCACAGCCTGAACGTTAAGCATTATTCTTAACTTTTTGCTTGTATAGCTTTCTCGGAACAAACTCCGCGCATGTAGCTCAATTAGAAGAGCGCTTTGCAACAAAGCTCGCTCGGTCAGACTTCCTGGTTTTCAGTCGTTTTGGCGTTGTTTTTTGTTATTTTATTATAACTTTACTAGGATGGCCTGCTGGCAAGGCTGTGTCGGTCAGATTACGCCAGTATATCAGAAGGACTATGTCCGTCCAGGAAATTACATTTTGATGGTGAGCACGTAAGGCTTCTATTCAAAATTGTCATTTGCCAGGAATTGTGCAGATAGGAGGTGGTGTCTGGGCAATGCGACAAACTCTTCTTAAAAGATAGCACGAGACCGGACCTCGTACATTTGTCACATCAGACAATTCTAAGGTTATTCAAGAGCAACAGCTGTCTATCGAGTAAAAATATTCCATAGTCTGTGTCGGTGAATCTTAACTCGCATGCTTATCCCTACTAGTGGCAGGGGGCAAATTTGACCCACCCCACATGTTTTTCTTGAATATCTTCGGAACGGATAAGAGTAAGCTCATGAAATGTTGTGACTTTTCCTAAAATTGATATGCACATCTGGAGTCAAGTTTTTAGTTCCTGACTTGAACAGAGGCGGTTCCAGGGCCCAGTTTTGGGAGGATTTGTCGGCGACATTTTGCGATAATTCGGAAATGTGATCTTCACGGCTTCTTCCTAACTGCCTCAAGTATGAAGGAGCTGCATTAGTTTACGGTCACTGAAATAGGTTCAAATTAGTTGATGTTAATGAAATAAAATATTTTTTAACGGCAGAGGCGGTTTTCAGGTACTTGAAAAGGGGAGGTTTCCAAGAAGTATAAAACGCCTAGCTGGTAGGCAATAAAGCTATGTAAAGTGCGTTTATAGCTATGAAGATGCTAAAGATGGTTTCTCCTTCTGTAATTTGCATAATTTGTTACATCTTGAGTTTCAATGGCGTGCTCAGGCACATAGAAAGGTGGTTGACTAGCATGGTAATTACGCTATGCCAGCGATTTTGGCGCAACGAACAGTTAGTTGAGTATGGTGTATGCAAATATGAGGCCAGAAGAGAGAATGAAGACATTGTATTCCAGAGGCACGCTCAGGAATCGAAAAAAGGGGGTAATATTTTTGCAAGGTAACTATGATGCATGGCTCTACAATGACATAACATACTGCAGTTTTCAGATGAAAAACGTACCAGATGTTTGTCTTTGAAACATTATAGGATAAAAGGCGAGCCCAGGTAAGGTAAAAAGTGGGTAGCGAATGTGAACTAAAATTGCAAGTAAACTAGTCACTGTTGACTAGTAAGTGTTATAATAGCGGGAACTATTCCTATCAAAAGGTATTGCGCCTCCCTCATTTAGATCCTGGGTACGCCTATGATGAATTACAACATTCAAAACGAAACTATTTATGACTAATATCTGTTTTATATTACTTTGTAGCAGCATGACTGCGGTTAATATTCTGTATGTTTGGCCTCACTTTTTCGGTAACCTGGCATCGCCTATGGCAAAAAATATGCTTTATAATTGTTGTGTTCGATGTAAAAATAACAAACCATTGCATTTATCCAGAAAAAGTCATAACAAACGGTTGAATTACGTTTTTAATTTACCCCCAATTTAGTGACCTGCACACGCCTATGATTTTTGGATTTTCACAAATCGTCATAATGTATCAATTTCCTACTCAATGTCTGTCGGACCCTATTAGTTGCGCTAAAATCGGTTGATAACCATGGCAGCTGTGTGTGGATCAAAATACCAAATATTTTTTGTACACTTTTTTTGCCCCCCGTTTAGCCTCTTATACATTTTCTTTAAAGAATGTGCAATGTGTTGAAGGGATCGAACACCGTTCGTTTTTTTTTTTTAATCGGACGGGTAGATCTCGAGATCTCCGGGGGGCCGAATCCCCCCACCTCCTGCCACTAATGCTCCTGGCTACCCACTAAGGGTAGCTAGGCGCCTGCCACTCATAGGGTTAATAGGCACGTGATCCACCAACCCACAATTACGTAATACAGCTTCAGTAAGGTCGGACTGGTGTTTCGTTACGTAATTATAGCTTCCCAACCCCCAGCAAACGTACAGCGTCGCTAGTTTTACGTCCTACTACGGCTGGACAGGTGTTTACCGCTAGCCTATCGTATGAGCGACAAGCTACATAGTAGCTCAGTCTGGCATAAATACATAACCACTATAAAAACGTGTATTGGGACTGGAGTCCTTATCGAATTTCTCCTCTAAGACCGGAAAAAGATCAGAACAGCTACCAGGTAAGAAGTGAATTTTATCCTTGTTAACCAATATTACACAACACTATTATAATTGAATCTTAAGATTATCAATGAACCGCTATTTTGTCGTACGTTTCGATAGCTCATGTATGGCTGTATTGCACTGGTTTTCATTTCAGCTGTTAATTTGATTTTCGTTCATAAATAAAGTATTTGTTGGATGTGTCCCGATTTTCCGTCTACTGAGCCATACTCTAGTGATAATAACTTAACGACAAGTTGGCAACAAATTACGACCGAGCGAGGCTCAAGGACGGCAAAATCATAAGTTGTTGCTAGGTCTGTATTTAAGGAAAGTGATATACGTCGTACTTGACTGGAGTTAGGTACAGTTTTTATCAGAGGCTAATAAATTTGTAAATCAGTTAAAATCGTAATA
>VOPJ01008888.1:0-23463 GCA_014673585.1 Semibalanus balanoides | reverse complement strand
CTGGTGGTGGTGGGCCATCCCGGCACGATAGCCACTGGTGGTGGTGGGCCATCCCGGCACGATAGCCACAAATAACGTCCAAGGACTTATAGTTTCCTCAACAAAAACGAGCGGATGATTAAATTAATCAGTATATTATATACAAGAGTATGCCATCATGTACTGATAAGTCAACATTCAATTTATGTGTTTGACGGTGGTTCGTGAGTTGTAAAAGGTTTCTAGCATTTTACAAGCTTGTATGATGTGTATCTTCAGAATATCACGCTGATAGACCGTGACTTGCGGTTTGAACTAGGTCAAATCGTGCCCAGTCTGGCCAAGCCCTGGGTTGTCACGTTGAGCACGACTTCGTTTTCCTTTTCACTTGGGAACCAAGTGTACAAAAGAGTCATGGCCCCGCGTGTGGTCACACCGGCTTGTGATTGTTGTAATGACTTGTCCTACGGTCGGCCAGATCGGCAGCTAGTTTTAATATTACTGTTGCCTGATGATGAATTAGGTACTTGCAATCTTAAACTCATTTTTTTCATTTTGATATCCATTTGATATCCATACTCAACACATTAGCCGTTTTCACGATGGATTATTTTGCGCGAAATGTTTTAAAACATCTTAAGATGTTTTAAAATGTTTGAGTATGACAGTTTTAGTATACTTATTCTTTCCTTAACTACACAACTTTTGAAAACGATTTTTGTCTTGAAATGTCTCTCAAATTTTGGTAATATGTTGGTAAGAATATAGTATGTTACAAAATTGCGGTTTGGTGGTAATAGCAAGATAATTAGTGTATAGGTGTAGCTGTGATGCCAGATCTTCACCTACTGACAATTTTCAGAACATCTTGAAACATATCGGTCTCGGGAACGCTATTGGTCGCTCAACAAAGCGAACACCCCTTGACTCATAATGGACTCGCCTCCAGCGAATCGTTTCTAGCGAATTAATGCGCCATACGAAGGCAGACAAACGCCATACGAAAGCGACCTGTGATCCATGACGCTGCCAGATTGAGTAACTAATCTGGCGGTATGCCTAACTGAACGAATGGACACTAGACGCATATGTTCTTTAGAAACAGACAAATTTGTATCATAATCTTGTAATGAGCTAATTTCATGTTTCCATAACTCTTGAATAATGATATACGCCTAAATCAAGTAACTTTAATTTTTATTGTAATAAATGTATACTAAAACTTTCAGTACTAAGACATTTCAAACATCTAAGATGTTTAACGCGCGGCAGCTGCAGGGGGTTCGCGCCGAACACGAACTGCAGGGGGGTTGATTTCCGCCCCGCCCGCCCGTGAGATCTCCAAAACTACCGCAACGTATGCGACAAGCGGAAAACGGCATTAGATAGCTCTAGGCAAGCTCTTCGAAAGCTTCAGTGTTTTCTTGGATCAGTCACAATTGAGGTCACCAGTGTCACCAAGGTAAGATTTTCCGGTTTTAGGACTCATTTAGAACTCTTTTTCCAGAAAACCCGATATTCGAAACTATGATAGCTAGGAGCAAACAATTAGAAGGCAATCGATAGCTATTGAAATTCTTCAATCGCATGTATGTCTAAAATTGATCTCAAAGATCAATAGTTTACGGCTCAGAGGTTCATGAAAGGGTCAAAAATACTGTTTTTAGCAAACAGTTTTTCGTGATGCATGTCACCTAAGAAAGATAGAGAAGACATCTTGAGCCATCGTATTTGTCTCATTGATGCGCTTTGACACATATATACGGTGACCTGGTAAGTCAACTTCAAAAATTGCTTAGGTCAAGGTCATTTGGTGACAGCCAGGTAGGTCATGTGCATATGGGGCAACGCGGCAGACGAGACGAACACTTGGTGTCAATAATGCTCTCTACTCTTTTCTTATCAGAGTTTATTAGCAATATTGCTGATGACCTCAGATGACCTCAGATGACCTTGTAGAGATAACTGAGCAACAATTGCACCTGATCATTTAGAATGAGCTAAAATAGCATTGATTCTGAAGAATTAGCCTTACCAATGCATATTGTCTGAAAGGGAAACTTTGTTTATTTTCCCATTCACGTATAATGGGGAGGTCAGGAAATTGACCTGACCTTTGGTCACCGATACGAGAAATCCGAGATAACACGAATTATAGGTACTGATATTCTTATGAAATCCTGCACAGTTTCAAAACTTTCGAAAAAGACTGTGGCTTTGGCACGAACGCAAACATTTTTGAGGTGAGGTCACTGACAATGGACTTGTGACTGACTGAGATGACTTCAAGTCAAAACTTTTCCAAAGTGTGGGTAATTGATGCCCAAACAGGTGTACAAAATTTGGCGGCGCTGCGCGCCGCCGTTTTTTCGCTACCCCTGAAAAACCTGAGGGGGGGCGGAAATCAACGTGTAACCCTGCAGTGCGCGGGTTAAGACATTTCGCGCAAAATAATCCATCGAGAAAACGGCTTTTGGCCACATTTGGTTGACAAAACACAATCATTTGCAATTTAAGTTAGTTGGAGGTAATCTGTATAAATATTGGCTTGGCGACAAAAGTATCATCTAAGTTGTATCTCAACAAATATCCACATATAATTGGAAATATGAAATATTTTTGTTTAGAGAAATAAGCCAAAGAAGTTGACACAAATTGTGATACTTTTTGGGAAAACGGGAAAGTTACACAACAAATTTGCTTTGGGTTCAGAAAGATTCAGTAGAAGTGAGGTATACCTATAGCTTCCGTACACACAGAAATAGTTTATATGCATGACAGAATAACTGCTTAAGTAACCTGTTGAGTTCCTTCAGAGCTTAGAAGACGTAAACGCGACAGTCGTTACGATGTCGAGCAACGCATCCGCGAGAAAGGGCGAAAGTCAATGTGGGATCTTATAAGACCTTTTGTTGCCGGTAAGCGATCCTCTCGTGAGAAGCCTGGCGCTTCAGTCGACCAACTGAACCAGTATTTTGTCAGCGTCGGACCGCGCGTGGCTGGTGAGGTCGCCGGGTTGGGTGATGTGTCGGAGGTGGCGTGTCGCCTGCCGCGAGTCGGTGCCTGCGCACTCCAGCTGATGCCGCTGTCTCTAGCAGAGCTGCGGGCTATCGTCTTCGGGATGAGTGGCTCGTCGTCGTGCGGTGACGACGGCATCAGCATCCACGTGTTTCGCATGTGCCTTGACTCGATTTGTGAGGTGCTATTACATTTGGTCAATTCCAGAATTGCCCAATCCGACGTACCTCAATCCTGGAAACATTCCCTGGTACACCCTATCCTTAAGTCCGGTGACACCTCCGACCCATCCAATTTTCGTCCTATTTCCATCGTTCCCGTCATTGCCAAAATTGTCTAGAGAGCTGTCCAGGCCAGCAGCTCCACACCTCCTTTCTCCTTACCAGCACGGTTATCGTCCGTCACTTCACGGAGACGGAAACCGCGCTGACTTCCATATCCGGCCATACCCTATCCGCCTTCGACCATGGAGAAGTCTCCCTTCTCTGCCTGCTGGATGTGTTCAAATGTTTCGGTGTGATCGACCACTCAAAGCTCCTTTCTAAATTACAGGCTCACGGAATCGACACATCTTGGTTCTCGGCATATCTGAGAAACCTCACCCAGAGTGACTTGGAGGTTGTGACGCGGCAAGACCACCTGTTATACGTACCGCGGTCCCGCACTGAGATGGCGAGGAGGCGGCTTAAGTGCAGAGGACCGGTGTCGTACAACGCCCTGCCACCCGATTTGTCGCGGCTTCCTCCGCACCTGTTCAGTCGCCGTCTGAGGCGGCACCTCAGCGATGACCGCTCGGCACAGGCCTAATCACAGGCACTCTCAGCCTGTGAGTTGTTTCCTCCGCACCTGGTTCATTTCGCCGTCTGAGGCGGCACTCAGCAATGGCCGCTCGGCACAAGGCTAATCACAGGCACCTCAGCCTGTGAGGTGTTCTCGACCTGTTCAGTCGCGTCTGATGCGGCACCCACGATGACCGCTCGGCACAGGCCTACATAAAGGCACCTCAGCCTGTGAGGTTGTTTCCCGCACCTGTTCAGTCGCCGTCTGCGGCGGGCCCTCCAACGCGATGACGCTCGGCAAGCTAATCACAGGCACCTCAGCCTGTGAGGTTGTTCCTCCGCACCTGTTCGTCGCCGTCTGAGGCGGCACCTCAGCGATGACCGCTCGGCACAGCCTAATACAGGCACCTTCAGCCTGTGAGGTTGTTCCTCCGCACCTGTTCAGTCGCCGTCTGAGGCGGCACCTCGAGCGATGACGTCGGCACAGGCCTAATCACAGGCCACCTCAAGCCTGTGAGGTTGTCCTCCGAACTGTTCAGTCGCGTCTGAGGCGGCACCTCAGCGATGACCGCTCGCACAGGCCTAATCACCAGGCACTTCACCTGTTGAGTTGTTTCCTCCGAAACTGTCGTCGCCGTCTGAGGCGGCACCTCAGCGATGGCCGCTCGGCACAGGCCTAATCACAGGTCTCGATGACAATTATATTTAGTTTTGACTGGCGTATGCTCGTCATTGTATGATTTTTTTTGCTGTGTGACGTTGTGCGTGTGAAGTGTGCGTGTATGAGTGTGTGCGTGTGTGTTGTAAGTATGTTCAGACCACATTCCTCTAGTTTTATATTAGTGACGAGAGGCAGTAATAGCCGCAAGTATATTGCGGATTGCTTTAATAAACAGTATGAGTATGAGTATGAGTATGAGAAGTGTAGACACTAGACAGCGCTGAATCGATGCACACTCACAAAAAATCAACACACGCGCCATGTGTCAACACCCCTAGCCCGTGTGATGCCAAACAACCTAAAATACGTCGACTGGGAGGTGTTTTTATTGTCACTAGAGAGGTTTACCTACCGCAACATTCGTGATCACCGCTGCATGGGGAGTTTAGGTATAACGAAACAACCGTGATAACCGCTGCATGGTGGTGTCGAGTTGTCGGCAATTACTACATGGCAGGGGGTTTCAAAGTGCTTTATCAGCCGGGCGTATTGCGGAAGTTCGTCCACACTGGAAGGCCTAAAGTCACCGCTGCGGGGTGTTCGAGTGTTGCAATACTCTGCAGGGGTTATTCAAATGAACTTATAGCCGGGCTATTGCGGGAAGTTCGTCCACCACTAGGAAGGGCTTAACGTCACCGCGCGTGGTGTGGTCGAGTTGTTGCAATACTCATGCCAGGGGGTTCAATGAACCTTATCAGCCGGGCGTATTGCGGAAGTTCGTCGCACCACTAGGAGGCGTAACGTTCACCACTGCGTGAGGTGTCGAAGGTGTCGCAACTCGCAAGACTCATGCCGATCTGAACATGTTTGAGCATGACTCCTGACCACTCGCGCCATTCTTCCCAATCTGAGCAACTAATAAAAGGTACAAAACGTGCAAAACCATTATATTGATCAAAATGTGCATTATTATAAACCGATCAATGCATCAACAACAACATCAGAAATCATAATCATGATCATCAAGGCCAAGCACACTCATACATAATCATAGTTACTATGGATGTGCACAGTCAGAAACGTATACCTATTCATATGTTTATAGCAGCTTCGTTTCTCCAATCGGTGCAGCTCCGACTGGATACGTAATACAGGAAGACAGGAGGGCAAGAGAAGGGGCATAAAAATATGACGTTATATACATATAATGTTTATCGATAACAAATTCACAACTAACTGCATTTCTAAGATCAAAAGAACGCACGAATCGCCCACTCAGACTCACAATAAGTCATTTGTTACTCAGATCACAACGCGCAAATGACAGCCTTTCGCAACTAAACAGAACCTTGAAGACTGACAACGCGTTCTCGGCGCATGAAAAAACACAGCACTGCTCCCGCCAAGGTCGCGACTCAACTGAGCGCCGCCACGCCGCCGCCGGTTCAGCTAGCGCCGCCCGCCGCCGGCGGCGGCGGCCGGCTGGCACTGGGCCAAAGCGGAACGGTCGCTCGCAGAGCCACTCATCAGCGGGTGTAATACGGAGGTGTCGATGGAGAACTAAGCTGGCGGTGAGCAACTCACGACGCAGGTGCTGCAACTACGCACCAGCCGGGTGAAAATTGGAAGCGTCGATGGAGACCTCAGCTGGCGGTGAGCGGACTCAACAGCGCAGGTGCTGCAACTACACACAGCCGGGTGAGGTTGGTAGTGTCGATGGAGATCTCAGCTGGTGCGAGTGGACACATGACGCAGGTATATTAAATATCAACACAGCGGGCATGAGTTCGTGAGCGCCTCAACTGTGGGTATTAAACACACGATGCGATGGTGGTCGATACTGACATACCACGCAGTTGTCTGCCATGTGTGTATATATCGAAACCTCAACTATCACACCCCGTGCATGAGTAAATTTCAAAATTAACCTCTGTGGCAGGAGTTAACACCCGGGTCGTGTGTAGCGATTTTGTGAGTGCATGTATAAATAGTCAACAAACTACTAAGTTTTGAATATTGATATGCGACCCAGCTGCATCGCTATTCGAGCTTAATATAGTAACCATAGTAACCATAGTAACCATAGGAAGCAGAACGGCTCATGCATGCCGTCATTCGGGCGCATTATTCTCGCTCAACAACATAATTATGCATTGCATATGTCTAGGTTAGAGAATATCACGCTCCTTACTTTACATACCTCATCTGACCGCTGCCACCACCTGTTCACCGCCGCTGTCATCACCTGTTCACGGCCGCTGCCACCGCCTGTCCACGGCCGCTGTCACCGCCTGTTCACCGCCGCTGTCACCACCTGTTCACCGCCGCTGTCATCACCTGTTCACGGCCGCTGCCACCGCCTGTTCACCGCCGCTGTCACCGCCTGTTCACGGCCGCTGTCACCGCCTGTTCACCGCCGCTGTCACCGCCTGTTCACGGCCGCTGTCACTACCTGTTCACAGCCGCTGCCACCACCTGTCCACCGCCACTGTCACCACCTGTTCACGGCCGCTGTCACCGCCTGTCCACGGCCGCTGTCACCGCCTGTTCACCGCCGCTGTCACCACCTGTTCACCGCCGCTGTCACCGCCTGTTCACGACCGCTGTCATCACCTGTTCACGGCCGCTGTCGCCACCTATTCACGGCCGCTGTCACCGCCTGTTCACGGCCGCTGTCACCGCCTGTTCACGGCCGCTGTCACCGCCTGTTCACGGCCGCTGTCACCATTGGCCCGGGAACAGCGGGGGCAGCGGGGGCGCTTGCCCCTCCCCAACTTTGGGACCGCGGGGGCGGCTTCCCCCAACTTTGGCGTTGCTGATTCTTACTTTCCGTAAAACAAAATCATATATGACATCGACAGTGTAACTTTTTTCAAAATTATGCATACATCACACTTCTACTCGTTTACCTGATTTTTTCGTTTGTCAGCGAGGTTCTGTATAAGAAACCTGATGCAAAAAGCCAGGAGCGTCGCCACCAGGGGAAAGGGGCTGTTGTGAGCTCCCCAGGATCGCCTTACCCCCCACCCAGATTAACATGATTTTGAAGAAAACAGGTTACCTTGAAAGTTGTCCTGAAATTTAACAATTTTATTAGTCATGAAATGTTAATCATCAATTTAATCATTGTATTATATTTAATCATTTTGAGCCTAACAAACGAATATGACACTTTGTATTGGACGATCAGATGGATATCAGTCGAAAAATAATCATGTTTCTCTTTTCTCCTTCATGGGCTTAAACAAATTCATTACAATGTATGACGGCATGCATATGATAGCTTTGATACGAAAGAGCTGTTGCACACAGCTGTTGCACGGACTTTATGCATATATACGTAGGCTATTTATAAGGTGTCCGGACACTTTGGCGAATGTCATTTTGACGAATGTCATTTTGGCGAATGCATATTGTCGAAGGACACTGTTGACGACATGTCTTTTTGGACGACATGTTAATATGCCGAATGTTAAATGGCGAATGTACTTTTGTCCGAAAGTTTCTCTTTTGCCGAATGTAAAATGTCGAATGTCTTTTTGCCGACATGTGAAAAAGTCGAAATGTTATTTTGTCGACATGTGAAAAAGTCGAAATACTTTTTGACGAAAGTCTTTTTGACGACATGTGAAAAGATCGAAATGTCATTTTGACGACATGTGAAAAAGTCGACATGTGTTTTTGCTGAAATGTTGCTTTGTCGACATGTGAAAAAGTCGAAATGTCTTAGACCGTTCTTCGAATTGTCTTAATGTGCGATGAGTCCATAAACGATCAACATTGTTTATTGCCACGTAATCACGAAGCTTCTCAGTGAACAGCCACAGCAACACCAGACCGACTGCTCGCGGCGACCAGCTTTCCCGCGTCTCCCCGTCACAACGCGCCACTCGTATTGTTTGTCGCGCTCGGAGGGCGCACGCGGCCACTAAATTATGGGCCGCCCGTTTACATTCCTTCCTTTTTGACGAATGCCATTTTTCTAGCTCTGATACTTTCTGAGATCTCAGGGGGCGGCACTAAAGTGCCCCCTTCTCCAGTGCAAGTTAGTGGCATACCCCTCTCCAGTGCGTGTGTTAACTCTGTCATATTCGGTGTCTTGAGAATCTCTAGACTTGCCGCCTGCTGACAGTAATCGGCGCGGGTGTACCAAATTTAATGCTCCGATAAGTAAAGACACAGAAAAAGCAACAGCTTATCGGAAGTTTTGCAGCAGAATAACAACCAGGGGGCAAAGGGGGGACATGTCCTCCCATTCGGTCGACTTTCACCTAAGATTAATCTGCGTCGTCCCTGTTAGCCGACTTTTTAGGGATGGAGCACTACAAACATAGTAGCTTAAGTCCTGGGATATTTTTGTTTGCACCATTACCGAAGGGCATGCTGAGCCCCAACCCCTGGCCCGAAGGCTGCCTGCCCGCCCAGAGACTATCATGGGTGCCCAAACCCCAAGCCCAGCCCAGCCGAAACCCATGAACACCAAGCCAAGACCCAGACCAGACCCACTCAAATTCATAATATTGATACCCATGCCCATTGGGGCCCATTCATAAGGCAGATAATTATTTGCACAAAATTTGCAACCATTATCCTAGCACGTTGACTTTCATACTATTAACGAGAAATAATATCAGGCATTTGTGTGTTGCTGTTGATTTGGACATAACAAACACGTTGCGGTCAATATTAACATATTGGAACAGACTTAGGATCAGACATGATTTCAAAACCCTACTGCCCTATTATTTACCACGATTTATTGTTGTCATATCATTTCCAAAGTCTATTGTTTTAGTTCCTATATTATTTAAACAACAATATTCCATGTTAAACATCTGGTTGTCAGTAAAAAAAGAACGCTTAGTGACATTGTTCTACAATTGTCAAACCCATCCCCACCCAGTACCTCATGAAAGTAAAAATGCATACCCAACCCAGACAATCGGAATAATTGAGTGGGCACCCATGGGTGCACCCAGCCCATGATATTCCCTGCTGCGCCCCTCATAACAACTGAACTGTTGATTTTTTAGGTCTTTACTTATCGGAGTATTACATTTCAATCACCACCGGCGCGACAGCTTCCCCTCTCCAGGCGGAATCCCGAAAATCTCGTTGCGGCAAGGCAGTCCCAGAACGCACTTTCCCGTGGAATCTCTGGAATCCCCGCGGAATGACGGTCAAAAACGCGGCCAAGGTCGACGGGGCAGTGTTGTATTACTGCGTTCTCTTACTAGCGCACGCGTCATCATTGCCAACAAATATGTGTGG
The DNA here is from genome assembly GCA_014673585.1 of Semibalanus balanoides. Lineage (NCBI taxonomy): Eukaryota > Metazoa > Arthropoda > Thecostraca > Balanomorpha > Balanidae > Semibalanus > Semibalanus balanoides. The sequence continues at coordinate 13,755 of VOPJ01008888.1, read as the reverse complement.
GAAAAACTAATAATGGGGGCGTCGAACGATTACTTGTATTAATACAAACATCCATCTAACGTTTGCAGGCCAATCTTACTTTAACCTCGGCCTCGCAAATTAGCCTCGGCCTCGGCCAGTCACAGGTTTTTAAAGGTGCATGTATATTGTCTATTGTCCAGGGCAGAAGGCAAATTTGCGTTCACCAACCAGTGCGACGACTTGGTTGACAAGAAATGAGTTTAAGTTCAGAAGCAATGAGTTTAAGAAATGAGTTTAAGCGCGTTTAAGTTCAAAAGCAAGATTAGGTGGTTGCATTTGCATTATGGAGATTCCCACAATATATTTATGCTTGCGCTATCGATAATTTCCCTAAACGGAATATTTCATCAACTTAAGGCACATTGACTTAGTAATCAACCATTGACACACGACGACAAATGCTGCGGGGTGCACCAAATGTATTCGTGATTCGGCAAAAACAAAAATCGAATATTTAAATTGTCGACAAAAAATAGCATTCGTCATAAAGGCTTTTCACATGTCAGCAAAATGTTTGTATCGGCAAAAAAGCATTACGATCTTTACACGTCGACAAAGAAACATTCGGCAAAATTACATTTCGCCTTTTTCGGCAAAATTACATTCGTCAAAAAGACATTTCGACTTTTCACATGACGGCAAAACAGCATTTCGGCAAAAACCCATTTCGACATTTTTACATGTCGTCAAAATTACATTTCGGCAAAAAAACATTTCGAGTTTTTCACATGTCGTCAAAATGACATTTCGTCAAAATGACGTTTCGATCTTTTCACATGTCGTCAAAATCACATTTCGGCAAAAAGACGTGTCGACTTTTTGACAATTTGTCAAAATGACATTTCGAACTTTCACATTCGTCAAAATCACATTTCGGCAAAAAGACATGTCGACTTTTTACATGTCGTCCAAAATCAAACATTTGTCAAAATGACATTTCGATCTTTTCACATGTCCGGCAAAATGACATTCGTCAAAAGACATTTCGACTTTTCACATGTCGTCTAAATCCACATTTCGACTTTTTCACATGTCAAAAAGAATTTCAACATTTTTACATTCGGCAAAAAAACCATTTCGAACATAAAACACATTCGCCATTTAGGCATTCGGCATATTCAATGTCGTCAAAAAGACATGTCGTCAAAGTGTCCTTCGACAATATGCATTCGCCAAAATGACATTCGTCAAAATGACATTCGCCAAAGTGTCCTGTAACCATTTATAACGTTAACAACAATAATGATCGTTGTGATTGGTAGGCAATGGTTTATACAGTTGGTTGGCGACAGAGTTTGCGTATGACGCAATTCTGACGTAAACATATGTCATTTGTCATCCTATCGTCGAAATTTCGGGAAATTAAACTTTGTCTTTCGCATGGTGCCTTCTAGTCCTGTGTCGAAAGAATAGATACCTACTTAGCGCAGCGAGGTATAATCCATTCATCACAACCCGCGTTTTTTCAATCTGCTCTTCAAATCTGCATCTGCTATCTCAGTTAAAAACCAATGTTAAGGGTAAATCCTTTATCATCAGCCCTATATGGGAGTAAGGGCGAAACACGTCTGGCTGGCCCCCCATTCAAAATATTGTGGCTACGCCTCTGATTAAAAAAAAATGGTAGCGATGATAGCAGAAGCGTTTTCAAAGAAGTTAGTTTGGCAGATCTTGAGATTCAGAGCTGGATAATAACATCTTTAATGTGTTACGTTACTAACTTAAAAATATATTCTACAACGTTAAAATGCATTCAAATTGGGGAAATTTTGTGTCTAATAAAACTTTGGTGGGCCAAAAACAAAGGTCGTGGGAAATTTGTTAGCTTACCAACTTGTCTGCTTGACACGTCGTTGTTCAAGAACAGATTCAGAACGACAAATAGGTAGGTGGTTTAGGGGCCAAATGCCAAAATGTATCAGGTTATCATAAGCACTTCACAGATGTTGCTGCCTTAGGCTTGAATTGGTGATTTGAAACATTTTTNGGGTTAAACAAATTTGATAAAAAAAAAAATAATAATGAAGTGTCTGGCAGAGCCTTTCTTCGACAGTAATTGCTTGCCCCAGGGCCCAATCCCTTCATAAAACTTTTAGGCGGACATGTTAGCTAGTTTGCCGAGCTCCGAAAAAGGCGACGCGAACGCAAAGACGAGAATATTGGCACCCAGAACATGCTCCAGTGGTGCACAACTCGTTGTACCGAAGATCTAAATAATAGTGGGGACCAGGTCAGGATCATCCCCGAGCCATCTGCCCCAAGCTCTTACAGATACACAGGAACCATTTATGCGCGTGAAAGCCGCACTGCCTCTTGCTGCTTTCAAACCATTTACACTGTTACCAGCACTAGCGGATCCGGGGTGGGGGTATTTAGGGCAATGCCCCCAGGCATTAAGTGGCCTGTTTGCCCCCTCCCCCCAAACGATCAAGCCTCACAAGAAAAGGCGATCGGCAATCATGTATGATGACTTTGCCTTAGGAGAAAACTGTGCAAGTTAACAATTTATCGGGGAAATATAACAATTTATCGTCAAAATACCTTTGCAGCTGTCAAAATCCAGCTATCCACAGTAAAACAAACTGGAAATTTCGCGCCGTTTCGCGGCAAGTTTCGCAATTGCTTACACATTTTTTTAAGCCACTTATCCTCTACAAAGCCGGAGGCACACCGTCTATATTTCTGGGTTTTATCACGCAAACCATGACAAATTTCGCGCTGCTTCGCGCTGCTTCGCGCTGCTTCGCGGCGCGAAGCAAGTAGACAATGGTAGACAAATGGTATTAAATGGTAGACAAAAAGATGGACAATTTACTTGTGGGTATTTGCCGGGTAGCTGGTTGGGCCATTATACGTCATGTTGGTAGTGGTGGGTAGTTGAAGGAGGTTTTGCGGTCGAGTTTTGGGTATTAAAACAGGTAGGACTTTCAGGCTTGTTTTTTTTTTTTATTATGAGCTACCCAGCATGTGGCGTGTAACCAGGAAATTTCGGACCGATGGGGGGGGGGCAAATGGGATTCAGGGGCCTCTTGTAGTCAATTGGGGCCCACATAATAAATAGTTACGTGTGTGTATCAACACGACAATTAAGTTTTAGCGAATTTTTGGGGGGATTAGGGGGTCAAAATTTCAATATTAGCAGATTCTGAGCTTCAAAAATTTAAAAAAAGCCTTGTCATTTGCCTTCTTTTTGGTGTTTTTTCCCAAAGTTTCTTCAAAAACCCCGAATTCTTACGAATTTTTTTCAATACATTTATTAACTTTTTTTTCCACCGAAAAATGGCACGACATGACGTCAACTTTAACTTCGTTTTCTCCCAAAGCACTAACCATTTCATGCAAAATTGTGTGAATAAGACGTAAAAATGCAACGACCCAATGGAATATGCTATACCACGTGAATATTTTTAGCTCAAAACGCAATTGTAAATAAATTGCGCCGCGTAGCGGCCGCGAAATTTTGAAGTCGCATGCCCTGTAGATATGCATTCTTTTCCCAATGCGTCACATTGTTAATTGGCTGCGACTTATAGAAATCATTTATATATAGCTCGCGTATAAATTGTTTAAAAAGTGATAAAAGCGAACTTATCTGCTCATTCTATAGGAAATAGCAGCACACAACCTGGATATCATGCGCCAGGATAACACGGCACCATTTTCTTTAGCCTACAGTTAGATTCACAATCTGCTAGTTAAATTGCGCGCCGCGCGGAGCGGGCACAAGACAAAATTTTTTGAGTTTTTCATTGTCACTGGACAGTTGCATCTTGCACTGTTGAGTAAGGCCCAGATCCCTCTAAATTGTCAGGGGCCCCTTCCGACCTTTTCAACGCCCTTCCGCCTTTGGCATTTCTCGTCTTCTAAGACGTTGCAATCCAAGCGTATCCAGGATCGCCAAGGTAAGTCCTGTGGGTTGGTGACGTTGGCCCCCTGCCATAAAACACTAACATCCACATGGACAACAACCCCCTACTATTTATGCATCCGCTAGCAAACAATTTTAACTACTTAATAATTCCGGTGTAGCTCACTGCAGGCTGCAGCAATAAAAGCTCCTCAGGCTGGTAAAGGGCTTCCATCAGGCCCGCAAGCACAGGGACCTCCTCGAAGTGATAGAGTGGCCCCTCAAGGCCAATTCGAGCGCCCCTCGGAAAAACAGAGGGTCTCCTCAGGTTAGACTATGGCGCTTCAGCTGGCGAGGATCCCCAAAGCGCACTAGAAGCCGGCCCGAGAGGCCCACGAAAGAAGGGCCCCCCTTATTCTGAATGAGGACACTCCATACAGATACAGAGGGCCCTTTCAGGCGGATCCAGCGCATAGCGGGCCCCTTTGCTCAGACAAGCCTCTACAATGACCGACCTGCTCGGGTCCCTTAAGGCCCGAGCCAGACGGCCAGCCCTTAAACCTATCGCATGGCTCACTCCAGGTGGCCGAGGGCCCTTATGCTTTTTTGGGTCCCTAGGCCTATGATGCCCCCCTCAGGCCGACTGAGGACCCTGACGGCGGACAGTTTAGGGGCCATCCTCAGCCCTTCGAGGAGGGCATATCGGGCTACGCGACCTTAAAGAGGGCCCCTCAAGCTATCCGCCAGTGACCCTCAGGCCACCAGAGAGCCCTCACCTCCCAACATAGGCGATTCTTCAAGATCGAAAGAAGGCACCATATTCAACAGAGAAGTCCTGCAGACCACACAAAGACGGTGCCCCTCATACGATAGACGTACCTCACGGCCGATCAAGGGCCCCCTCAGGCCGATTCAAGGGCCCCCTCCCGGCTACTTGAGACGGGCCCCCTCAGACCGACAGAGGGGCTCCCACTCAGGTCGTCAGAGGGCCCTCGCAAACCAACAGAGGACCCCTTGGGGCTATTTGGGGCCCATCAGATCTACAAAGGGTCCCCTCAGACGACAGAGGGCCCCTTAAGCCAACAGAGACCTATATAAAACCCCATCAGGCCGACTGAGGGCCCCTCAGGGCCGACCGAGAGCCCCTCAGCGCTGACCGAGGGCCCTCAGGCCGATCGAGGGCCCTTCCGGCCGGACTGAGGGCCCCCTCAGACCAACAGAGGGTTTTTGTTTCACGTAAGGCGTTTTGCGGGCGCTGAGCACCATCCAAAACACTTGAGGGCCTCGGCCCAGGGGGGCCCCGCTCGGGCCGCCAGAGGGGCCGCCAGCTCCAGGGGGGGGGGCATGCCTCTTTCACCCCCTTGGTCGTACTGCACCAACTGCTAACCAGAGGTTAGACACAAGCCTGAAAACTCTGGCACCTTAAGTGCCGCAACCGCCCCCTGGACCACATGGCTCGGATCCAGTGTAGGGGGGGGGCATCAGCGTGCAAAGTTGCCCTCAAACCGCCTGAAATCGGCGCAAATTTACACATTTTCTGCTGTAGAAGGAGATCTACGCAACTTTGACTAGGGAATGTTTCTATGCACGTCTAGCAATGCATAAGGCAGTGAAATCTGACGTTTAAAAAAAAATGATGAACTTTTTCGGGTTGATGCCCTCCCCCCATAGCGTCAAAAACTAAATCCTAGATCCGCCAATGCCCTGGATCCGCACCTACCCAGTGCCCACGGCGAAAGTTTAAAACCGTACCTGATATTTTCCTTCACAGCAGGGTATTATAGGACATTCTGGCTTCCATATGTGACGAATGATACCATATAATTTTCCAATATTGCGCAGTAGTGACAAACATACTCATAATAATAAACAGCGCCGGTTCAGTGTATTTGTATATACCGTGAGTTTAATTAACACGTAAACGAAAAGCAACGAAGCCTTTATTTTATACCTTGATATCTTTTTCTTCAATTGGTAAGACATATATTTTTAAAATGTATTTATGATATATTTAATTGAAACGTAAGCTAACACAAGCCTTATTCTTTAATGATTAACAACAGGAGAGGAGGTGCATAACATGTTTGCCATTCCAACGTGCTCCCGTGTCAACTATCAAGAAGCAGGCACTAATAGTTGATGTTTTAGATTGCCATTGCGGTTGATTACTTTTTTATATACAAGGGTGAAATTATTTAAATTGAAGGCAATAACTAAAAGATGCACGATAGGTGTCATAACTGCAAAGGATAAACATGACATTTAACTAACATTAAGTACAGAATTATCAATTCAGTTGCTGGCACAGTGCACCAGGCCCATGTTTTTTTTTTCCATTTCAATTCTGTAGGAAAATTGGGCAGAGTTTGTCATAGGCACTGTACTTAAGGTTTCAAAATTGACCATTATTGACAATATTTCTCTAAAACACGTAATCCTTGTTGAAAACAGCCAGTTCAAGTTCACAAAAATAGTCACACCATCTGACACACAACTGCGATGCCAGCTGCTGCAACATTTTTAAACTGACCTTGATTCATCTGATTTATTGTTTTATCTGAACTGATGAACTGATGACGATGACCGTTGTTAGTTTGTGCATTGTACTTGTAATATGACTGGGCCGTAATAGCCACATGTGGATAAGCCCTAATAAATTAAATGAAATAAAAAACTGTTAACTCCATGCACCTTAGTTACTAGGTCAAGACAGGAACATTTGTTTCTGGAAAGATTGAGACGTTATCTTGTGGCAACAAATTACATCAAATATGTTTCTTTCACATTCTCAAGATAAGCTTTTGATATTTTTAAGTTTATATTTCATAAGTAAATCAAACTAGTTTTGTAATGTAATTACTTTAAATTATTATGAAAAATGTATTTTCAACAAATATTCTTTGGTGGTGTTACTGCATCAATCAATATTTTGATACAGTGACTTGAATTTGAGTAAAACAAATGATTCAGTTGAGCTAAATGATACATAATTGATATTCTCTTAAAAACATTATTGCATTAATTTCCAAGATAATTATTGAACATATGGGTGGCTGAAACTTAGTTATGAGCCACAATGCAAAGATTCATGTGTGATTCATCCCATTACTTTTTCCAGTGCTTCATAATTGCCATTTTACAATTGGTCATTTCCCCATACCATTTCTGTTGTGCTGGAGCAAAATATCAACATATAACAAATTAACTGTTTGGGTCTAGTGGCAGCAACTGAATTCAGAACATAATGAAATCAATTGTGTAGATGGCTTACATTAAAACCCTCTTATCATGGGGGCCAGAGTGATCTTGGAAGGTCCAGCCCCCAGGCCTCCATGTTGGGCCTGGCATACCATCTTTTAGGGCTGAAGTAAAGTGATTGACCATGCCAATTAGCAGCCACTAGGCTATGTAGATATGCTAGTCAGTGTATGTGTGTGAATGAGCGTGTGTTTGCAGTGTGACTATGCAAACCACTCTCCTCTTTGTTTTACCTCTTCAACATGAATGAGTGAAGAGTCAACTTAAATTTGGACCTCATTTGAATATAAGTTTTATCCGTGTTCGTGGCATGCCACGACGACGTTTGTCACAATAAAGGAACATTGACCCTCACCATCAATCATAAGGCTTCCCATATACTCAAGGATTTAAACACTTAAGTCCAATTATAATGCACTTCCATATTTATCTGTACGCATGAATCTGCCTATATCTTTCTTTAACCCGCGTCACTGCATGGGGTGTTGCGAGCGAATCAACGATACTGCGCAGGGGGGGGTGATTTCCGCCCCCGCTGGTAGCTCAACCACGTGAAGATATCCATCACCAGACTAACGCAATCGGTAGCGACAAGCGGAAACGGCATTTAGATAAGCTTTCTTATGGGCTCTAACATGAAGTTATTTTTTTCAAGTAATTTTCTTGGATCAGGTATCTAAGACACATTGAGGTCACCAGTGTCACCAAGGTGCAGATCTGTACCAGTGGTCACCAAAGGTCAATTTCCGGTTTTAAAAAAAGGGACTCTTTTAGGAACTCTTTTTCCAGAACCCCCGATTATCTATTCTGGAAACTGATGATAAGCCTAGGCAGTATCAACGCTTGCAGATAGATAAGCAATCGATATGCTTATTAAAATTTGCAATCGCACCCAGGTCCTCAAAATTGAGCTCAAGATCAATAGTTTTCGGCTCCCAGATGGTCATGAAAGTTCAAACATACTGTTTTTAGCAAAAAGTTTTTCGTTAATAGCATGTCACCTAAAGAATAGATAGGCAAGTAATTTTTTGACGCCATCGTGTTGTCTCATTGATGCGCTTGAAACATAATATATACGGTGACCTGGTAAGGTCCAACTTCAAAATTTGACCTCAGGTCAAGGTCATTTGGTGGCCCAGGTAGGTCATGATGCCATATGGGCAACGCGGCCAGACGAGACGAACACAATTGGTGTCAACTAAGCGTCTCTATCTCTTTCTATCAAGAAGTTTCAGTAAATCATTGCTGATGACGCTCAGATGCCTCGATGACCTTCGTATAAATCAAATAAGCAACAAAATTGCACTTATTCATTTAAATGAGCTAAATAGCATGATTCTGAAAGAATTAAGCCTGATCATTGCATATTTTCTGAAAGGGAAGCATTTGTTTATTTTCCCATTCACTTATAATGGGGAGTTCAGGAAATTGACCTGACCTTTGGTCAGCGATACGAGAAATCCAATATAAACGAATGGTAAGGTACTGATATTCTTATGAAATCCTGCAATTTAAAACTTTTCGAAAAAAAGACTGGCTTTGGCACGAAACGCAAACATTTTTGAAGGTGAGGTCACTTGACGTGGACTTGTGACACTGACCTGAGATAGACCTCAAATTCAAAACTTTTCCAAGTGTGGGTAATTGATGCCAAACAGGTGTACGAAAATTTGGCGGCGTGCGCGCCGCCGTTTTTCCGCTACTCCTGAAAAACGCTGAGGGGGGGGGGCGGAAATCAACCCCCCTGCAGTGCGCGGTTAAGATCACCTCATACAAACTGGCAAAATTAAAGTTATAAATAATGTTAATTTGTCTAGGGACCAGATTTGCCAGTATCTGTCTCCTATGTTGACAGAGTGCTAACAGGTCCACAAACCTGGATTTGAAATTCCAAGGCAAAACACACGAATGTTCATTAAAACATGTAGGTTTAAAAACTAATACTTTGGTTACATATTCATTGCAAGGGTCTAAAGGTTACATCAGCAAAGGTTAAATGTTAGAATCAAAAGTCATTGTCATCTTGTCAATCTTAAATCAAGCATTTGGCCTTCAGTTTTTGTGCAATTTACAAGGCCCACTTAAATACCACTGAACCACTTCAAGTGGTTTTAAGAGATTATAAAAGCAAAATGATCATTATCGTTTTGTTCATTAGGCTGATAATGACAGTCATACTCAGGATTTTTAAGGCGTTCATACGATTCACTGTTAGGGTGTTTTTCATTATATTTAAATGCTCATTGTGTTGTAACACATGCCTGTAACATCATTTGTTTTTCATTTGGGTATCATATGATCTAATTTTGCAAAACTTTAGAACTTTACCCATGCATTCTTTTCAGGTTCATCATGAGTTTCAAGGAATACAAGAAACATGTGGAAATGGGAGATACTGTTATTCTTTATCTGAATGTCAAGAACATTCATGCCATAACAGTATCAGAGGAAATGAAAAACAAGAAAGGGAACATGGTTCCACATATATTCCAAACAGTTTATGGAGCCCTGAAAGTGAAGGATCTTGTTGGTGAGTAGGGAGACTGGGACATGTTTTGTCACACCTTTTTAATTGGCCCTGGCGGGCTCACTTTCAAGAGTAGGTGATTGATGCTTCCCAATTCTGTTAGTATTATATACAGCAATAGCTTCAAATCGTTAAGAGGAGTTCAAGTGATATATCAGTTTGTTTCCACTCCAGTGTCGACATTTTGATGATGACTCATTCTACAGAACCTGCCCCATATATGGGGCTCGTTCTGTCGCCTACGGGTTGCACTGCACTCTCTGTCACTGTTACTGATGGGAGACTTCCTGTTATCACCGGCCGGTCATCTGTGACGTCACTGCAGGCCGGGGAGAGAAACAGGGCTTCATTCATCGCCATCATCAATAGTGTATACAATAACGGCCATATACGATCCCAACTCTGCATTTTTGCGTTTTTCTGGGTTATCCATGCACAAATTTTGGGTCTATTTTAACATGTTAACTGGAGGGGGGGGGGGGAATTTGTTCCCTGCAGTGTCTTGACCCCCCCGCAGTGGTCGCAAAGATCCCCGAAGTCAACGGTAAAACAAATCGCATTGAACTGTCCCCACAGGTCCCAGTGATATAGTCTTTCGTGATGAGGCCCCGACGCCATCTCCCGATCAACGACTCTTAACGCTGACGACCCGACGCCATCCTCCCCCCTGGTCAACAACCTTCTCGCTGACGAAACGTAGCTATACTTTTGCTCCCTAAACTCAAAGTCTAGATCCGCCAGTAGAAATCCCCAGTGAAAATTATTCTTTAGAAAAGGCCTTGGCGCAAATAATATGAACCCGCATCGTACCACCCGATTCGTTTTACGCTTGTAGTGGTGCACCATATCTGTAAATAACAAGCAATCATTTGTATGATTGTTTATAAGCGATAGAACTAGGGAATCATGAACAGATTCAGTAACAGAACCTGCCCTCAGACTGGGGCAAAACCTGGGGGTGACAGAACCTTGCACCTCTCGACGTAGGTCACACCTTTCGTTTTTGACTGAAAACTTGGGAAGAATGGGGACAGAATAACGCTCAGTACGATTTTATGTATTCGTGACTCTCCACGACAGAATGTAAAAGACACCATACAATTCTCTAAATTGGTCACAAACAAAAAATTTTGTTCACTTAAAAAAGCTTGGATTTCTGTTGAAAAGAAAAACTTTTTACATTTGAATTTTGGACCTAATCCTGGTCGCAGGCATGCTGTTGTTTTAATAGTACCGGGCTATTTCAAGCGGAAATTGAATCATATGTTGTGAAACAAACCAAATACCTGTGGTGGATAGTTTACGAGAAAACCCCGCTGACAGAATGCGCCCCGTGACAAGAACGTGCCCCGTTCTCCCCTACATATAAGGTTCTTGGGGATGCTGAAAACTATGGCAGAAATTAGCAGATGCATGGATGCATGGCATAACATGGTTACATTCAACCAATCATGCTATGATATGTCTTACTATCATGCAATACATGTCATTTATGTCAGATCTATAAGATTACCTCGTGGGTAATTCCTAATTAGTTTCATTTTACATTTTCTGAAAAGAAACGTTACAAAAACAGGCACATCATGAGTGCGTGACGGCTGTTCAGTGCTGCCACCTCTCGGATGCTCAGTGCTGCCACCTGTGTGGTGCAGGTGTGAAGTACGGTTTGCAGGTGCAGATGACCCGCGGCTGGGCGTTCGCGCTGCACCCGACTCCCGAGCTGTGGACACTGACGCTGCCGCACCGGACCCAGATCCTGTACACGCCCGACATCAGCATGGTGCTCACACAGCTGGAGTTGCGGCCCGGCAGTGTCGTCTGCGAGGCAGGTCAGTGCTTTCGATACACAAATACCGTTAAATGCTGTTGATGTCATGACACCAACTCATAAGCCCCTGTAAGCGTGCATGTATTTAAGTTGTCATTTTTACTTAAGTTCGTTCGTTCTTACCAGCTATGAAAGCAAGGTAAAAATTACCGTCTTGTGATATATACCGAATTTCAGATGCAAATCTAATCAAAATAACTTGAGTTGTGTCGCAAATATTAACATTGAGAGGTCTGCTATCGAATTATTTCCAATATCACTTACTTTTTCGTTGCGTTGAAGAGTGCCTCTTTTATGGACTAAGGTGCAATTTCCCCGTATCAGCATTTCGTGCTGACCCTGTCCACCTGCCGCTCCCACTGCGTGCTTCAGGAACTGGCAGCGGCTCGCTGTCGCACTCCATCCTGCGCACGATAGCGCCCTCTGGCCACCTACACACGTTCGACTTCCACGAACAGCGCAGCCAGCTGGCGGCCGACGAGGTTCAGCGCGCATCGGCGTCGCGATACGTCACCGCCGACACAACGGTGCCCTGGACGACCTAGCTGGGTTCGACAACCCGCAAAACAGGAATGCAGAGTTCCCCCGTGAGGATAGTCACGAGCACAACCCAGCTATGTCTCTGACGCAGACAGAATAGAGGGGGCGGGCGGGGAGCCGAATATTGCGCACTGCGAGGGTGGCAATAGGTGTTAGTCTCAATGAAAGGATCGGTTTTGTGGTTCTCGGATCAGTCAGTATGGCATCAGAGCGGTGTCCTGCTGATTTCAAAGTATGTGGTCATCGTGTTGGTTGGAGACCTTTTTGTGATCTTATGATGCACCACATATACAGCTCTTGCAAAGTTAATAGATCTCTTCTGGTACGTTATGATTATGTCAACTCACTTCACTTGCCTTGCTCTAGACAATTTCAACAGGAATAGTATTAACAGGCAAAAGAGTGCGACGGAGGTGAAAGGGCCGAGGCGGCTCTGAAACGTATGTTACTGTTCCAGCATGGACTGTAACCCCTGCCTCTGTGTCTGCAGGGACGTGTGTGGAGAAGGCTTCGGCCTGGATCACGTGGCGGATGCCGTGTTCCTGGACCTGCCGCGACCCTACGACGCCGTCCCCTTCGCCGTCAAGGCGCTGAGCAAATCAGGTACTGTCCTCTGATCACCGGGAGTGTTCGTGGCTCGCACAGAACGCACTGGTTTATTATTGGTGCATGATATGGACTTTTTGTCGTCAGGGTTGGAAAAAAACGTGTTTTTCATCAAAACCGACTGGGTAGTGTTTTTTTGTGGGTTTTATGGGTGTTTTTGGGTGTTTTTCACTCGCTCTTTGCCATGCAATATATGCTGGAATGTTCCAATTTGGAAACTTTTAAGCATGCAAAATGCCTTTAGCAAAAAGTGATGGTACGATGTAACGTAACAAAATAACTACTTGCTAGATTACCCAACGATTCAATTTCAACATTCCAAATATCGGCCGCATCTCTTCTCAAGTTAAAAAGAATATGGAGTTCAAGACAACGTTGTTCCTTGAGAAAGTTGGGAGTCTGAGATGGGAATGAGGGAAAGAAATGCTAAATTGTTTCCTTTTTACTTCATCTTAAGCCTAAAAAACAGAAACAGCATTCCAACTCATATGAACACCAAATAACATATTAATCATCTGTGATTTCTAAAAATACGTCGGGAAACTTGCTCATACCACTTTTGATGAAAAAACCGTGGAATGGATTTTGTTGGTTTTAAAATTATTACCACCCAAAAAAAAAAACTAAAAACATAGAAGATAAAAAACAATACTTTCAAATCGTGCAATCTCCGGTAGTGGGTTTTGGGTAGTGCCAACCCTGTTTGTCGTGCATGCACGCATACGGTTAGAACACAATGCGGTAGATCACGGCAAGGTTGCAGTATTTTCGGCACCCGCTCGGCGGTATAAATATGACGGCACGTTTCTTATCAGCGGCCAGGTGACAGCCTGAGAGGTGACTTATTAGAGGCCCTGGTTTCCTATTGTCTCTCTTAGGGGCTCTGTCGATTTCTCGGCCTGGCGAATCAGAGGACTGCTCCAGGGCATGAAGCGAGGCATTGCTCTTGCGACATGTCACCGGACTGAGGTATCGGTTCACAGGCGGATCTGGCTCGTGTCCCAACAGCCACGAGCGATAGTTGACACAGCTCAATTCCGCGACTAAGCGAGACTGTCTGCCATATCCTGAGTTGTAGCCGGTCGAGGACAATATTGTCAATTGGTCAGACTTAATCCTTGGAACTCC
>VOPJ01008885.1:0-10987 GCA_014673585.1 Semibalanus balanoides | reverse complement strand
TGCATGAGTGGCATTAATGATTCAGTTATGAACGAGCCGAAGGCGAGTTCATAAACTGAATCTTTAATGCCACGAGTGCATAAAACGATTAGCATGGCCAAAGACGGCATTTAGAGCACAAGTACTATTTTTCAAGAGTTCAATCAAGGTCATTTACTTAAGGCTTTACCAGGTATATCACTTTTGGGAGTGTATTAACCTCCAGTTAATACACTGCTACAGTTAAGCACATGGTCAATGGGAAAACAGTCTTCGGCCATGCACTAATTAATTTTAATGCAAATCCAGCAAAATGGCCATCTCAACTCAAATCTAATGTTAATGTGAAAAATTCCCTTTAAATCAAGCAAAACACGAGAGAATATGTTACACAAAAACTTACAATGGATGAATCATGCACGTAGCAAATTACGAAACTTGGTCTTAAACGATGGCATAGCCAGGCAAGAGCGCCTATCAGTGTTTGCGAGTCGGTTGTACAGCTCAGAGCGCCTATCAGTGTTTGCGAGTCGGTTGTACAGCTAGAGCGCCTACAGTGTTTGGCGAGTCGGTTGTACAGCTTCAAGAGGCCTATCAGTGTTTGCGAGCGGTTTGTACAGCTCAGAGCGCCTATCAGTGTTTGCGAGTCGGTTGTACAGCTCAGAGCGCCTATCAGTGTTTGCGAGTCGGTTGTACAGCTCAGCTCGGTAGACAAATCGTCGCTTCTGATTGCTTCTGTCTGACACGGGGCAAACTGAGATGGTGAGACTGCCTAGTGTCTTCTGTCTGACACGGGGTCCAAACTGAGATGGTGAGACTGCCTAGTTTCTTCGTCTTGACATGGGCAAACTGAGATGTTGAGACCCTGCCTAGTGTCTTCTGTCTGACACGTGGCCAACTGAGATGTGAGACTGCCTAGTGTCTTTCTTCTGAACATGGGGCAAACTGAGATGGTGAGACTGCCTAGTGTCTTCTGTCCTGACACGGGGCCAAACTGAGATGGCGTGAGACGCCTAGTGTCTTCTGTCCTGACATGGAAGGCAAACGAGATGGTGAGACTGCCTAGTGTCTTCTGTCTGCCACGGGGCCAACTGAGATGGTGAGACTGCTATGTCTTCTGTCTGATCATGGGGGCAAACTGAGATGGGTGAGACTGCCAGTGTCTTCTGTCTGACACGGGGCAAACTGAGATGGTGAGACTGCCTAGTGTCTTCTGTCTGACACGGGGCAGCTTCTGTCTGACACGGGGCAAACTTGAGATGGTGAGACTGCCTAGTGTCACGACTCACGACGCACATGCTCGCTGTTGTAGGTATGCACATTGCACGGGTGGAGTTTCCTATTCAAATGGTAAGGCCACTGCCCCACCAATTTTGAGTTTGCCCCACCACTGGCGGATATAAGGGGCGGCAGGGACAAAAGACCCGCCTCCGAATTTCAAACACAAATAAGCCCCCTCCCCCCCAAAAAAATGAAAAATGGTTATGTACTGACTGCGAAAAATAACTTCTTGCGGTTTTTGTATTTGCCTCGTTCGTGCTTCTTCGATTTGGTAGCAATTTGGTAGCAGAAGGGAAAGTGGCGCGTCTGACGCTATTTTGATCTTGAGCGATTCACAGCCTTCGTAGCTTTTGCACGGTGCACTGGCGGATCCAGGGGGTGGTATGGGCAAAATCCCATTCTCCCATTCCACGCTCGTCAGGGGTGGCAATACAAATTAGATCCCCAAAAATCTGCTGAAACTGGTGATGACATATAGGCACTGACTGCGAAAAAATAGCTTCCTGCGGAAAACATATGTTTATTTTTTGCTCGTTCGTGTTTCCTGTATTTCGTAGCAATTTGGTAGCAGTAGGGCAGGCACATAGCCAGGATTTTTATCAGGGGGAGGGCACGTTGGTGGTAGAATCAAATTTTGTTCCTCAGCCTATATGTTGCCTGACCCGGAGGGGGGGAAGGTATGGATCGGTTTCGTCAGAGAATCTCATTTTATCTAGTGTTACATTTATTTGCGCTCAGGAGGCTTGGCCCACGGGGACCCAAAGAAGATCCGAAAACGGTACTGCCACGCTGAAACTCAGAACCCATCAGAGATAGCGACTCAGGACCTTCACCATCGAGGCTGGTTATGAAATGTTATCGATATGAGATGTGAAGTATTATGATTATCGATGTTTTGTATGATAATGTTGCCTTGCCTACCTAGTCTCAAGGGCCCAGCGCCGCCCCTGTAATTAAGCCCGATATGGGATTTCCCCCTGCGAAATGTAGTTAGATCCTCGCCTTACGGGAACCGTTTCTCACCTTCGCCGTACGGCCTGACCCTGTTAACTTCCAAACCAAGCAACATAGAGTAACGCGGTAAAAACAGCATGTTGCCTGTCATGTGAGGAATCTAACAGTATGTAATTTTTAGGTTTCAGGTCCACGGGTGATCTTTCAGGTCAAGTGAATGACCTAAAATCGACCACATCCAAAAATAGCGATTTTGCTCTGTCAGTCGTCATTATTAAAGCTATGAAAATAAAATGATTTGGCCAGCATCAAGTCGTTGGGCGTTGAATTAGCTATCTGACCATATATCGATTTTTATGTCTGGGTTAGTTAATAACCTCTTAGGTCACGGAAATCATCACCTTAGATGATAATTGTTATGGGCGATTAGCATTAGCAGCCTCGACACGATCACGTCCAGAACAGTGATTAGAAAACCTAAAAATTATAATTTTATATTGCAAACAAAAAGATATGTTCCTAGACGCAGTTTTGTCTCAGAAATACAAAAACGTATATATTTGTGAAAGATGCATTATGCCTTCGAGAGCACTTTGTGCATAGTGCATAAGCCATATTTTGTAGGTTATCCTATACATATCTAGATTCATAGATAACAGTAGACAGTAGACTTCTGTTACCTATGCCAGATGTATATAAGCTCATCATAAGCCGCGCGACAGATACCTAGCCGAGGGGGGGGGGTAACGGTGTTATGTCACCGCCTTGAGCAAACCCCAATTTACACTAGATAAAATGCGACGCTGCTGGCGACCCGACCCCACCTCTCCCCCCGGTCAACAACATTTACTCTGAGGAGTGAAATTTGAAGAATGAAATCAAAGTGCCCCCCTTGCCCAGAACCGTTCCGCCACCACTGTCCTGATGTACTTGCCACACACTTTGCAAAACAAAAATGTTGCCAATGGGCAGTTGACTGTAGTGTCTGTATCGTGTGACTATTGTCGGTGTGTACGGCTGGGGGTGAGGACCGGTGAGGACCGGTGCTGGTCCGGCCTGTGACAGCGCGTCACCGCGTTCCCACACGGTGCTCTCCAGGCGCTGAATGGCGCCGGACGCTCCCCATCGACACCGACAATGAGAGAGTCGACGCGCGGTGACAGCGGCGGCGCCGCCTCCTGCCGACCCAGCTGTCAAAACAGCCAGCGGCGGCCCGGTATCAGCCCCGGCCCCGGCCCCAGTCCCGGCCCGGCCCCAGTCCCGGCCCGGCCCCAGTCCCGGCCCGGCCCCAGTCCCGGCCCGGCAGCTTCGGCCCGCCCTCAGTCCCGGCCCGGCCCAGTCCCGGCCCGGCCCAGTTCCCGGCCGGCCCCGAGTCCGCAAGGCCAGCTAATCCGCCCCGGCCCCATTCCGGCCCGGCCCCAGTCCCGGCCCGGCCAGTCCCGGCCCGGCCAGCTATCCGGCCCCGGCCCCAGTCCCGGCCCGGCCCCAGTCCCGGCCCGGCCCCAGTCCCGGCCCGGCCCCAGTCCCGGCCCGGTATCAGCCCCGGCCCGGCCCCAGTCCCGGCCCGGCCAGCTATCCGGCCCGACCGAATATACGTTTTGTGGGACAATACCATCATTATTGAGCTTTACGCTGTAAAAAGATATGGTACAATTTGTTTAGGCAATTCTGGCGACTTGAATACAAACAAGTATTTTCGTATCGTACTCGCATCAGGTAATCCCGTCTATGTTCTAGTAACCTTGATTTCGCCAAGGTTCGAGAAATAAAAGTAGTTTTTCTCCTAGAACCAACAATCTTGAAGTGGCTATCAGCCAATCAGCGGCGGGCTCGCATAGACCCCCTTCAGCAAAAAAAATGTCTTAAAACGGTTAAGTTGTGGGAAAAATGGTTTCAGTAATTTATGCTTTTCAATAACGGCCAAAAACAATGGCTATCTCAGTTTAAAACCAATTCAAAGGTGAAACATTCTTTTTAAGCAATATAATGGGGGAATAATTATTCTTTGGCCACCTTTTCAACACTCATTCACAACTTACATTCTCTCAATAACAACTTAATACAAAAGAGCATCCTTTTCACCTTAGCTCCACCTTTTTAACCCTAATTTCCAACATTTTGTAGTTGTGGTGTTAGCGTTACGAGCATCGAGCATTGATGACGTCACTGGTATCTCATGGCACAGTTGTTTAGTTAAATCAATCTCCACCCAGGGTTAGTTTCGAATCTCCATCAGCAGCGATATATTATTAAAGTTAGGTAAGGTTCGATTAGAATCCATCCAGAAGGTTCCAGACAAGCTTTGGGGATGAAGAATTGCGGAAGAATATTTTGTCATGCGCCAGTGACGTCATCAAACCAGCTGCACCGTCCGGTCCTTAAATTGCCTACATACAGTGAAAGGTGTGAAATGAGGGTTCTTAAGTGAGAAATGAGGGACCTTAACCCGCGCACTGCAGGGGGGGTTGATTTCCGCCCCCTCATGTTTTTCAGGAGTAGCGGAAAAACGTCGGCGCGCAGCGCCGCCAAATTTTGTACATCTGTTTGGGCATCAATTACCCACACTTTGGAAAAGTTTTGACTTGTTAAGGTCAATCTCAGGTCAGGTCACAAGTTCATGTTAAGTGACCTTACCTTTAAAAAAATGTTTGTGTTCCGTGCCAAAGGCACAGTCTTTTTCCAGAAGGATTTGAACTTCAAGGATTTCATACGGATATCAGGGTACCTTACAATTCGTTTTCTCAGATTTTTCGTGATTCGGTTGACAAAGGGCAGGTCAAATTTCCTGACCTCCCCTTATAAGTGAATGGGCAATAAACAAATGCTTCCTTGTTCCATTAAAATATTAATTGGATCTAGGCTAGTTTCTTCAGAATCATGTTATTTTAGCTCATTCTAGATGATCAAGGTGCAATTGCTGCTCAGTGATCCTCTACAAGGTCATTGAGGTCATCTGAGGTCATCAGCAATGATTGCTAATAACTCTTGACAGAAAAGAGAATGAGACTACCAAGTTGGAACACCATGTGTTCGTCTCGTCTGTTTCCGGTTGCCCCATATGCAACATGAACCTACCTGGATCCACCAAATGATGGGAACCTTGAGGTCAAATTTTGAAGTTGACCTTACCAGGTCACCATGTATATGGTTACAGTACGTATAGAAATCGGTGTAGATGCAAACAACTATGTTGATCGCAAACGTCCTGGTGGGGTGATCAAGTAATAGATCATACATACTAGTACGTTGTAAACGTCCTAGGACGGATGCATCTGTACTGACGCGGATCAGTATAGTTGCATAAACTGGGCTGGTCCAGTACGTTTGCATCATAGCTAGTACGTTGCCAAACGTACTGGAGAATTGCAAAATAGGGAAATATTTCAGAATGCTTTGGTAGTACAAACATTCCTTATTAGAAATAAGACAGTTGATCAATTATTTATTTTTGCGGTTCAGGCTGTGACGATTTGCTTGAGCAGGAGAGCCCGTTCTTTACACACTTGCAGCGTTTGGTGCAGGCCTTAGAACAGGTGTACTTAAAAAACCTACCCTTTGCCACCGGACTGAGGTGACTTGAGAGAGACCCTTGCCGCCTCCCTCAGTTACATCTCATCAGGGACTTCCTCGACTGTGATGTGCTTGACATTGCAACGGTCGATCTGATTCCGGGAGTAGCGGCCCTCTAAGCGTCCGTCCGTCACACCCAGCTTGTATGAGTCGCCATTCATATGTCAAACGAAAAAAGGGTCACAGTGGTTGTTATGTCGCTACTTGTGTTTGTTATTCAATAGCCGCTTTCACGATGGATTATTTTGAGCGAAATGTTTTAAAACATTTTAAAATGTTTTAAATGTTTTAGTAGTAGCCGATTTCACGATGGACTAATTTGCAAAACATATTTTAACCCTCGCCCTACGGTCCCGTGGGGCGAGGGTTAAAACTTTGTTGTTTTTCTCGCAAATTAGTTCATCGTGAAAACGGCTACTACTAACATTATTAAATCAATTTAAAATGTTTTTCAAACATTTTCGCGCAACCATAATCCATCGTGAAAGCGGTATTGAATAACAAACACAAAGTAGTCGACATAGCAAACACTGTGACTCTTTTGTATACAGATATTTATGTTTATACACAGGCTGGTCGAGAATCAGTAGGACGAGTAAGCAAGCTTAGGCCATTTTTTTACATTTGTGCTATATGGTTTTGAAAGAAACATTTATTGGAAAATTTGGAAAATTTTGCTTCCAAAATAAGCCCATTCTGATGGGCAAAAGAAATCATATAACAAAGATAAAAAATGAAAAAGCAGGGGAGAATAAATATCGGTATTGAGATGGTACAGGACTGGTAAGCCATTGCCTACCTTTGCCTACATGGGAGAACCCCGCCTGCCAAACATTCCGAGAATATTTCCTATTTTGGCAATTTCAGTAACGTTTGGAACTGTACTAAGTATTGGATGCAGAACGTACTGGACAGCCCAGTATGTATGCAACTAATACTGACCGGTCAGTCAGCATGCAGTTCCGGCCTAGGACGTTACAACTGTACTAATACGTATGCATCTATACTGACCCACCCAGACGTTTGCATCAACACTAGTTTGTTTGCATCTACACTGATTTCTTATACGTACTGTAACATATATATTTCAAATTGCCGTGATGAGACAAACACGATGGCGTCAAATTTATTTTCCTATCTTTGTTAGGTGAAATGCTATTCACAAAAAACTGCTTTGCTAAAAATAACATTTTTGACCTTGCATGACCTCTGGAGCCTTAAATATTGTTCTGAGCTCAATTTTGAGGGCATTTTACGCGATTTCAAATTTCAATAGCCATCTATTGCTTCTTTAATCGTTTGCTCCTAGCTATCATAGTTTCCGAGATAATTGTTTTTTTTTCGAAAAGGAGTCCTAAAACCGGAAAATCTGACTTTTGGTGACCACTGGTGACCTCAATTTTGACCTGATCCAAGAAAAGACTGAAATACTTTCGATAGAGCTTGTCTAGAGGTATCTAATGCCGTTTTTTGATTGTCGCTACGTTGCTTTGTTTTCGAGATCTCACGGGGGGCGGAAATCAACCCCCACCCCTGCAGTTCGTGTTCGGCGCGAACCCCCTGCAGTGCGCGGGTTAAGTAATAAATGGAGGATTTAAAGTTGGAATATATAAGAAGTTGTGAACGAGGTTGTTTTGGGCTCGAGAAAGGCCTAAAAGATGAGTTGAAGGAAAAAGGTTGGAAAGAAGGGTTTTTAAAGCGCCGATCAACCCGCGAGTTACTGGGGGGTCTATTTATAGCCCCCCTCCCGTTATTCTGCAATATCTCCTAAACCAGCATAGGTATCGTCACCAAACTTTCAGTGCCTTGTCCCTAATCAATTTGACATGTTCTGCCCGATGGAAAAAGATGAGACTATGACAGGTCAACTGGAAATGACGTCAGAGTGACGTCATGTTCTGCGTTTTTGTTGAAAAATGAGGGTTTGCGGGAAACGCTGTCAAAAGTACAGTTTTTAAGATAAACTCAATTGTTATACACCAAACGACGACAGGTAATACGTTGGTCTATCAAACTGCCATCTCGGAGTTTTGAAGTTGATGAAATTCAAAGTTTTGACAAATCAAAAGACATTCTTTTTCTTTAATTTGTCAAAAAAATATTCGAATTTTCAGAAAACCGGAATATATATAATTGTCATGATTCCAATGAATGTGTGTAGCAGGTTTGAAGTCAGTATCTTTAAAAATGCCTGAGTGAAAACCTTTGAAAGACAAATTTATACCACCTTTACTGTATAAAGGTGTATAAAGACGTGCGAGGGGCAGGAGGGGAGGTCGGCGACATCACCGGAGAGGAGGACCGTCATCGGCACCGGGGGACAGTGGGTATGGGGGTCTGTGTGTGCTATCACTTAACGTACAATCCGTGAATTAAAAGATTTTGTATTTACGCCATGATCTTAGCCATTTTAACTGCGACATTTGTGTTTTGTCAGAAACGTGGTTAAAACCCTTCCAGATATGTTAATTTTCCTGGTTATAATTTGACTACAGCGGACCGACCGGACGGACGAGGGTATGGTGAAATTGCTGTTCTCAGTAGGGCGGGTTTTAAAATTAAGAGGCTCCAGTCAGTGTGCACTTGCAATATNAATAAATGTTCAGCCACCCATATGTTAAATAATTATCTCAGATATTGATACAGTATTGTTTTAAAAGACCATCAACTGTT
Organism: Semibalanus balanoides; assembly: GCA_014673585.1. Classification (NCBI taxonomy): domain Eukaryota; kingdom Metazoa; phylum Arthropoda; class Thecostraca; order Balanomorpha; family Balanidae; genus Semibalanus; species Semibalanus balanoides. The sequence goes on along the minus strand of VOPJ01008885.1, from coordinate 2,530 downwards.
TTGTCTCCTAACTCACCTGGACCTGAATCTTTTTTTATTCAAACTCAACTAACTTTTTTAATACAAATTATTGTCAAAATAATTGCATGTAATTCCATTTTAAAAGCTAATATAACTTGCTTAAAAAATACAAAAATATCATTTCAGAATGTTATCTAAAGAAAATAACAATTAAATTTGAATGTTATTTGTCACTACATGTCATGAAGCGTCTCAAAATTCAATCTTTTCCTAAAAAAAATATACAGTTTTGGTTGTGCAGTGGCCCAAGGTATTGAGTCAACCAGTTGCGTATCAGATGTGAGATATTTTGAAAGACTGACCATTTCCCATGGACTAGATGGTTTTAGGTTAAATGAAAATAATTCAATTTTTTGTATTCTTGAATACACTGCCTGTAACAAGCTCCACCCACTTTGCATAACACAAATTGATGCATACAAAATTGGTGGTTTTTAAACCAACTGGCTTATGACTTCCAAATACAAATTATAATCTTTGACTAAGGTACCTGTCAGTTGGTATGCTGTGTAGTGTGCATAGGTAGTGTAGTAAGAGCTGGGCAGTGCAGCTGGTTTGATGGCAGCCACTGGTGTCATGACAACATATTAGTCTGCAATTCTATGACTGCAAATATTGTATGGAACCTTCTGGATGGATCATAATTAAACCTTTTCTAACCTTTATAATATATTGCTGCTGATGGAGATTCAAGCCTAACCCTGGGTGGTGATGGTTCAGCTAAACATTGCCATGAATCACCAATGACATCATCAAACTTAATTCACCGCACCGCCCACCCCTTGCTACACTACCTACACACAGGCATGGAACTGATTAACAGATACCTTAGTCAAAGATAACCCAACAATGTGTCAATTAAAGGGAGTGTGCCTACTCTTTTGAAATGTAAAATATATTTTTATTCAGTAAGAAGCTATTGCTTTGATTATTGGTTACAATAAAATTCACGTCTGGAGCCCCTTTAGTTGAATTTTTAGCTTATATTCTGTTTTGCATTTGTTTTTGTTTTCAAAACTCAAGATGTTATAAGGTCAAGACTTGTACCTATAATGGCGCCTGCGGTAAACTTTATGAGCATGTATGGTTTGTACATTCAGTGATCGGTATGTTGGCAGCTGTTATGCAAGTTGCTCAGCAAGTTGTTTTCTATTGGCCAGAGCTACATATATGCTAGCATTGTAATTTAAGAGCATGCTTCTAAGTAGGCGAAAGCTCTCTGGCGACTATCGATAATTAAGTACTTCCAGTATGTGATTGGCCGACTTAGGAAATATCTCAGCAACTAAAGTGATTCTGGGGAAATGACGTACAGTGGCTAAAATTCAGAAAAATCTGTTCTACAGACTGTGTCAACAACTCCACATGACAATGTGAGTAGGCACACTCCCTTTTAATTGATTTTTTGACCCAGTGCCAGGTTTTAGGGGTCAAAAACTCAAAAGTAACAAGAATATATGAACACCTGTGTCTCACTGTTTTGGTAGCTCATGTTTGTAATTCTATTGAAAAGTTGATGCTTAATAGGCATTACATATTGTTTAATTGTTTAGATTTCTATCTCAAATAAGATAAAATAAATATTTTATTTGCTATGACATTGCAATTTGATGAGATTTCAAGCAACATGTGCGCTGCGCACATCATGAAATCGAAATATTCCCATTAATAATAATGCAACTGATAACTGATGTCAATATGCTATTTCAATTTATTTACATACTAGAATCTCCATTCAATGACTTTTCTTTTGTAACAGTCTCCCATCCAATTCCAAAACTTACCCTCTGGCTCTGTGTCTATGGCCTTGTCTGGCTCTGGGCACTGTATATAACAAGATTAGAAAGGGATATTTTAAAAAAGGTGAAAATGATTACAAATTGAGCTCAAGAAACTATTACACGAAGTAAATACCGACTAGTCGAACTCGACACTAAAATTGTATATATCTACCGTGCAATTTTCTGGCGCGGTACAACTAAATTTGCCGCTTTTTGATATGGCAGGGCTATTAAGATTTCAAACAATTGCTGCCATATCTAAAAAATACCTTTATATAAATTATTTAGTGTTCCGTCGCTACTGCATGTATTTGAAGTATAGGGAGCAGCCAAGGCCTTATAACCGCAGGGCGCAGCTAAGGGCGAGGGGGGGGGGCAAAGGAGCCATGCCCCCCTGGAGGCCTGGCGGCCCCTCTGGCGACCAAGAGGGCCCCATGGGACCGAAGGCCCCAGTGTTTTGGATGGTGTCAGGCGCCCGCAAAACGCCTTACGCGGCATAAAAACCCGCTGTCGGTCTGAGGGGCCCTCAGTCTGCCTGAAGGGAGCCCTCGGTCGGCCTGAAAGGGCCCTCGGTCGGCCTGAAAGGGCCCTCGGTCGGCATGAGGGACCCTCTTTCGGTTTGAGGGACCCTCTATCGGTCTGAGGGCCCTCTGTCGGTCTGAGGGTCCTCTGTCGGTCTGAGGGGGCCCTCGCCCCTCTGACAATCGGAGGGGCCCTGATGGGGTCTT
>VOPJ01008877.1:0-19484 GCA_014673585.1 Semibalanus balanoides | reverse complement strand
TTTCTAATTTTGACCTTTTTTTACCTGACCTTGACCTTATATCGTTTCAAGTGTGCACATAGCTGCTACAATCGAGTTATATGTGTAAAATAACAAATAAAACATGTGTCACATGATCTGTAGCCAATAGTGACCTGGTTTGGCCTGATCTTGACCTTGACCTTTGCTTACAATTTCAGTTTTGCTTTTACGGAAGATGCATCATACCTTTGAGAGCACTTTGTGCGATAATAGTCTTAACATACGGCTTCGGATGGAAAGTATGGCCCAAAAACTCAAAAGGCTAACATTTGACCTTTTACCTGACTGTGACCTCACAAATGACATTATTTTTTTTTTTAATTTCGCCTACGCTTTGGACTGGTCTTATTGAGAGCTTTCGATTTCCGTCTTTCGTGTCTCGCTGCGGTTATTGGTTCGGAAAGATAACGAGGGGGCGAGAAACGCCCCAACCCCGGCCAATGGCTTCGCTGAGACCCAGCCATTGCCGGGTTAAACATACCGGTTACAGTTAGCACATGGTATGGGAAAGTCTTCGGTCATTGCACTAAATATATCTATTGTAATTTTCAAGTGTTTTGAATTAGCATTCATATGAAAATCCCCGTAGGGCTCCAGTTTGAAGGTAAAGTCGAAATCCGCACGAAAAAATGGGTTGGCTAGCCAAATTTGGTTTTGCCCCCCAACTTTGAAATCGTTCCCGGGCCCCTGGGTCTTGACCCCAACACGGCAAAAGCGGCCTAAATTCGCCATGGTGCGCACTGACGCATCGGCAGGCCAAGTGAAATGAAATGCTCTATGAAAGGCTTTTGACTGGACTACAATAGCAGAGAGATATGCGAGGGAGAGGCACTCTGAGCACGTGCAATGCAGGTCATAACTCCAATCGGTCGAGAGAAAAAATAAATAAATTGTCATTGCAAGCGCGGATCACACTCCACCTTTTTGCAATCGCATTTGACCAATGGGCAAACTATTTTAAACACTCTGCATATTGAGAGCACCTCTTCTTGCTGTTTCACCATAAACATTCACTATTCGCCATAACTAGTTATTAGTCGGCATTCCATTACAGCTCGTCATTGAGCAAAGCTTTCAATAATCTCCAAAACAGATCGGCATTGGGAGAAATTAATCGCAGGAAGTTACGCAGACCGACGAGCAGATATTTTGATCGCCCATCTATTTCCGTCAACGCACAATAGCTATTTTCGTATAATAGCGAAGTGAATAAATTTTTCGACCATAGTCGAAAATTATCAACAGTTTTGCAGAATCTAGTGACTAGTGTAAAGTGTTAAAATAGTTTTGCTCATCTGTTAAATTCGGGCGCCAGCAGCAGATCTGCTTTGTCGAATGATGATTGTTGAAATTGCCGCTCAAACAGTTATGCTGAATGGTCAAATGCGAGTGCAAAAGGGTGTCATAGGCCCGGGAACAGGGAGGCAGAGGGGACGCTTACCCCCCAACTTCGGGACCGGGGGGACGCCTCCCATCTTTGGTGACGCCGATCTTAGCGTTTCGTAGAAAAGAGCTTATTTTTCATAAAAGACATCGAAAGTGTGAGTCTTATTTCACAAAATTCTGCAAACATCACAGTCTTCTCATGAGGATGAATTAAGGTTGACATGCGTCAGGCATATCAACCTTAATTTGCTCCTTTAGTCAGCGAGGTTCTGTTTAAGAAACCTGATGCGAAAAAACAGCATCGTCGTAACCGGCTGACCATCCAGAATAGCTTTGTCCCCTCCTTAGCATGATGTTAACATTAGTCCTAAGGAAGTGGGGTCATACACCTAGCTGCTCCCTAAAATACCTGACTGGCCCCACGCATAATTTAAATTTTGCGGCAACGCCACTGCGGACAACTTGTATTTGGCATCGGTCATGTCAGAAGCGTTCCCAAAGACGATGGTGCGGCAAGTTTTGAGATTCAGAGCTGGATAATCCCGTCTTTCATCTTGTTCGGTTCCTAGCTGAAAAAAACTCGTCTTGCGCCGTGCCGGTGCTCGGCGCCACCTTCGCCGTGCCGCAGGGAGAAGGGGGAGGGCGTTTCGATGTCCCCTCGAACTCGTTTGCTATGGGAGTTGGGACTTAGACAAAAACTAAATCGCTTTGCAACTATTTCAATCATTGTTTGGTTTAGATTAATATTGAGGTCACCAGAGGTCATCAAAGGTCAGATTTTCCAGTTTAAGGATTTTGCTCAAGAACCTCCCCCCCCTAAATATATTGGAGCTATGCTAGGTACATGTCTAGAAGCAAACGAAAGAAAGCAATCGAAAGCTCTTGCAAAAATGGAATCGCTACGGTGTCTTCACATTTTAGTTCAGGTCAATATCTTAGGCTCCAAAGGTCATAAACGGCAAAAATATACTTTTGGGGCAAAACTATTTTCGCAAATAACTTTTTACATAATAAAGATAAGGTAACAATTCTGATATCATCATGTTTATCTTTTCAAGGCGCTTCGATAAATAATTCTGTTGACCAGGTTTGCGGGTGGCGTTTTCGGGCGGCGTTTGCGTTTTTTGGCGTTGGCGTCCGGCGGTTATTGCGCATCGCGCAATGCGGGTCATCTATATAGTATCTATACTATCTGAGATGGCCCGCCTCAAACAAATGTCTTTATGCGCCCGTGGCACAGAAGGATGTACAATCCGGTGATCAGTCCCTCTTACAAGGATTTCGATAGCTTGCTGACCACCCCGCTAAGCTGTCACAAGTCGCTGACGGACGCTAGAGGATAGGAGCTACAGGCCGTGACCCGATCAAGAACGGGGTCCGGGACGTTATACATCAGCGACTTGTGTATCTGTATCTGTCTGCCAAATATGACGTGCCAGGTGGCACTTACAATTGACATCCAAGTATGTCATAAACGCAATATTTCCGGGTCTTCAATCAAGATTTTCACTGTATTTATCGCTAAATAGTAGTGCATAGCTTAGTTTTGCTATTATTTAGCGATATCATATCCAATTATGCTGTATCTCTTCCAGTTGTTTTCAGCTACCGCCTGATAATAAACGGCAATAACGTACTATATCCATCCTGCTTATCCGGGCGGACATTTGCAAATATGATAATTATTTTGTTTACCCTGGTGGAGAAAAGTCATAGAACGGCATAGGTACCCTCATTAAATTCATGTATTATGGAAGATAATTAACAAGTATATTGCATATAACACTATCGAATATACAAATACGTTAACAATGACGTTTTGGAAGCTTATCGAAAATCAGAAATCGTTATGTAACATGGTTGCACACAGTCGTTACCTTCTACCTAAGCGCTAGCAACTGATCAGAATGGCGCAGGTTTACCCTGTTCCTGGAGGGATGAAAAGTATACGAATCTGTCGGGAGGGCTCATTCGGCCCCCTTCAAATCTCGGCTGTCATAAGAGTTAGAATCATGAAACTTGGTATGTGTTTAGGGTCGACAACGACCTTTATTATGTGAAATTTTGGTGGCCTTGGGTCACTTATCTTCAAGGTCAAATGACGTCATCAAAAATCATATTTGCCAAAATGTGATTTTTCAGGAAACCTTGCCATTATCTGGGGAACTATGTCAGCTAGGAGGAATCCGAAAATGTACTGTAAAGCAGTTTTAATTGTCTTTTACCATCATGGCAGCAGAAATGACCTCAGGTCAATGGTTTGGGCTGTAGTGGTCAACAAATGCAAAAAGTTTGTTTGTTAATAACTTATTATCTTAAACATATAGAGTAATTATTTTGATACCATCGTGTTTCTCCTCGTTATTGCAGTTAGAATCATACAATTTTTTCAAATCGAACATTTGACCCCGGGGCAAGGTCAAGGTCAAGGTGACATAAGTCGGGCAAGCTGCATATAAAAAGATACGTATTGATGAGACAAACGTTTTGAGACCAGTTGCGAGTCTCTATAGTGTTACTGTCACGAGTTATTGATAAAGTGTTCGTAACATTGAATGACCTTTCAAAAGGTCACTGACTAAAAAATGCATCCCGGCCATCGAGAAGTATCTAAGATGACATGATACTGAAATAATTAGATTAATAAAATGTGTCAACCCTTATTTTTCTTGATAGGCCTTACTTGTGCTGATTGTTTGTGTTTCGTTGTGTGTTAAGTGCTCGTCATGTGATTTGTGATTCAGAGGTGAAAATACAGCCCCCGCCCTAACCCGTCCGGGCTAACCCGTGACGTGACCGGCCTGCGGTGGGAATTTTTTTTTTTTTTCGGCCAGGGGCGGTCGGCTTCGGAGGCCAAGATAACGTTCGACGGGTCGCCGCGCCCGGCCGGTGGACAGGTCGCGCGGGGACAACGCGCAGACGCGAGAGCGGCGCGGGGCGGGGCGGCGGCCCCGTCTGGAGCGCGGCGCGGTATCCTCAGACTCCCGGCGGAGCGTACCCCACGCCTCCCCGGGCCGGGATTCGCGACTGGCGGCGTCGTCCCGGTTGGCCAGGAGCTGGACCGCACAGACATTGTTGGGCTTCGATGTTGAGATTGGTCAAGTCTAACACGCACATTTGTTAATGGCAAAATCAGGAGAAAAAAACTTTTTTCTATAGGGCGTACATTGTTTCATTATGTTCGTATCAGGCAGTTTGTTCTCACGTGTCTGCTTTCCCATGTTCGAGACAAATAAATGATCACCCGAGAAAAAAAATCATTTTTTACCATATATTTATATTGGAAGCATTTGACCTGTTATCAGGTCATCAAATATTTAGATATCGCCCTGAAACTTTTACAACATATGTATTGGCATGTTTTCTCTTACATATTTTCCGGTTTTATGAAACCTCATAAATAATATATAAAAAAAAATATTGATTTCAAAAAATAATTTGTTGAAATTTCGAGATTGCCATCTGAAAGAACAATCAATTTTCTACCGATATCTGTTTTCTCTAACACTTCCCTTTAACACACAACTCTCCACGAGTGCTTAACCATGCACAGATTTTGTGTAAAAACGGCCGAACACGCCCTCTAAAAACTGTCCTGGACTCCCACCTAATGATTTAATTTGTAAAAAATACACTATTCGATGTGCAATGAAATGTTAGAAAAATTCAGCAAGTTTTAAAATTATGGGGGTTGAGTTATGAATGAACTGTACGCGAAAAAAACTCAAGGGGGCTTTTTGCCCCCCCCCCCCCGACAGTAATAGGGTTAAATCAATATAAATGCAGGAACGCAATTGAGGTGCAATGCTAAAAACATAACTGTTTTCCCAAATGTTACGTATTGCTTAGTTATTGCAAGTTTACAATAACAGAAACGGATAACAAAATACTGTTTCGTTTATTACCCTGGATGCAGTACAGCATGTCGAATGCCATCCCTGTAGTGACAGGATTTCATACCAAGAACACGTGTTTCGCTTGCCTTCCCTGCTTAACTCGCTACACGACATAGATAACACCGTGTTTTAGATGCACGTGAAGTTCAATTCTTTCACAGTACGACCTGACCATATTTTACCTTTGTTTGAAATTTCGATGTCTCATCCCTTGATCGTCTTCAGAATTCCGACTCATCAATACAGCTACATTATCTCCGTCCCGACGACATTAGCAGATTGAATCCATAGCAGTTCTGACTACTGGTTCCGCTAGATTACCTGGCCACATTGCCATTGTCTACGAAATAACCCAACTCCAAACTTTGTTTCCACCCCATGTTAAGATGCATACATGTTGCCAGAATGTAAACAGTTGAGTCTCCTCGACCTCGAATTTTGCGGCTCTGACTTCTCTCCTCCACTGCGTCCTCTGTATTCTCCCGGCCGCATCAGTTCTCTTCCATAGTACGCCGCACCCAGTCGATCATGCTGCCGACGTCGGCGTACACACCGGGCAGTCCGGGAGTGGCGCAGCCGACCCCCCAGCTGACGGCGCCTACCAGCCGCAGCTGGGCGGCCGATGCGCCTCTGACGGAGCCGCCATCGGCCCGGCACACCAGCGGGCCGCCGCTGTCACCCTGGCAGGCGTCCCGGCCACTGTCGCCGGCACACAGCATCGTCTCCGAGATGGTGTAGTCGTGGACACTGCAACGCAACGGGAGCGGAGCGTCAGTCACATCAGCGGGAGGATGGAAGAGTTAGAGTTGGGACGCTGGACTATAACATCTCTGTTTGGTTTGAATTCCATGAGCCTGAGACGTATTCGGACAAATCTGACTTCTTCTCTCGGAGGGAAGGGAACGGGGTCAGAAACTGTGACTTGTTATTTCGCTTTAAATGGTTCTGACTCCTGAATGTGCCAACTGCCGCGTCAATTCTTCACATGAACAACACTTAACATGCTGATCGCGGACATTTTAGCAAAGAACGTGAACCATGTGCGTGAACACTGAACACTGAACACTGAACAGCTTAACAGTCATAGGTAGGCATCGTCACAGGGAGGGGGCAAGCGGGGTAACTTCCCCCGCTCACACCTCCGGCTGGCGACCCCCTGCGATCGATACATATCTGAGGTATTTTTGGGGTGGCTGATGTGTATATCTGCCCCAGAGACGACAAATGAAGTAGGTTGATGAGGTCATGCAGGTTCGCCCCAACGACAAATATGCATATTCTGTACAATTTTGTTTTCTCATTCCTGGTTAAAAACGGGTTTCCTTTAACAGTCAACGTCTGTCAGACAGACCCCAAACACACACAACGAAAAATCGTGGTGACACTAATTTGAAAGGTGCACATAATTTGTAAGGGTTAACAATAGGTATTCATCCGAGTCTGAATGTCCCCAGGGTCTCCGCCACGGACGGGGGGGGGGAGGTTGTCCCTCCATTTTGCAGCAGGGTGATTACCCCCCAATTTGACCCTATTTCCATTGGCAGATTAAGCTGGTTAAAACCAGATTACTGGTTAAGGGAACATGCAATTGGCTCGAAACAGGTCACTAGGCCGAAAAGGTAAGCCTAATGTTAAACCATAGTCCGCCAGGGATTAGCCTTCTAAATCGATTTAACCAGAAGTATTTGTATTAGGTTTCTCAATAAGCATGCTGAAGTCTTCTATGACTTATTTGTTACTTTGTATTCTGCTTTTATATTTTTTGTATTTTTACAGATACACTTGAAGCTAATTTTGTTAGCAAATATAGAATTGCTGTAAATTACAATACATTAAATTACTCTTGAAAAAGAGCCAAAGCCAGTCGATCGGGTCCGGGTCCGGGTCGGGTCCGGGTCGGGTCCGGGTCGGGTCCGGGTCGGGTCCGGGTCGGGTCCGGGTCGGGTCCGGGTCCGGGTCCGGGTCCGGGTCCGGGTCCGGGTCCGGGTCCGGGTCCGGGTCCGGGTCGGGTCCGGGTCGGGGCCGGGTGGGTTGTGTCGGGTCTGTTTTTTAGATCGAGTCCATTTTAAAGAACGCTCGTCTTATGCGCGCAGAAGTTGTCGCAGCTGATCCTAAGATTATGGCTTTGCATCCTGATGCACTGATGAGATTAGCGCAGTTTTGAGTGTCCCAGGCGAGGTGGCTTAAATTGGTCTTGAACCGGTTTAAAGAGAGTGTGCCTACTCTTTTGAAATGTCAAATATATTTTTATTACGGTAAGAAGCTATTGGTTTGATCATTGTTACGATAAAATTCACGTTGGAGCCCTAAGTGAATTTTTACTTATATTCTGTTTTGATCTTGTTTGTTTCAAAACTCATACGCGAATCGTACTTAACAGAGTAAGAAATTACCGGATAATTGGGCGCACCAAGAAGATAACAAACCTATACGAGCATGATGAGTTTGTTTACTGTTTCGAGGCTTGTGCGGCGTGTTATAGTTCTCACGAGTTGTTTTCTATTGGCAGAGCTAACATATGGAGTGTTCGATTTAAAGCATCTCTAGTAAGCGAACTCTCTGGCGAATATTGATAATTTTGTTCCGCCGGAATGATCTTGGCGAATTTTGACTATCTCAGCAACTATAGTGAATCTGGGGAAATGAAGAACATGGCTAAATTCGCAGCGAATATGGTTAAGAAGATGGAGTTAGCAAACTGGCTCCACAGTTGATATGGATATCGATCTGCGGAGCCAGCGACACCAATTTTGGATAAACTATACCATACCAGCTTGGATTTTTTTTTATTCAAGACCTGCAACTTTTAACCTTCGCCAGTGTAGGGGGACGGATGCCACCTCCTCGGTTTTTTCCAAAATAACTCACGTAAATATCAACCGACCACGATTAAATCTTCAGCACCTTACTTAATATCAGTTTGACACGTACTTTGAAAATTTGGAACTTCTAACCCGTATGACCCATGACCTTTGACCTGTTTCTCAAGGTCGTGTTTTGCGAAAGTGGCGTCCCGTAGTAACGATCCTTGAAACATGTGCAGTTCCCGAGTGTTTGCTGTTCAGGAGCATATGCAAAGGGTTTTAGTGACAGTTCTGGCTTCTGCAGAGGAATTAGCAATTCTTTTACCTTTAGCAGTTCAAAAAGAGGGTCAACTGGGTATGCGCTGCCAAAGGTACGAGGTCACTGACCAGATGAACTGACATTGACCTTTTTATTGGCAGTTTTAGTCCATTTTGTGGATGCTATTTCAACTTTGGCGCTCTATTTAGATTGACGAGATGTTTTCTTTTTTATTTTAACGATTTATTTTTTAGCTCGACAATAGTATTTTACACATTTACGACTTGGAGTTATTTTGGCTTTGCATGACTTTCAGGGTACTATGACCCGGCCCTTAATCAAAGGAAATGGTCCTCTCGTACAGCAACCGCTGCGTTTTTAATCAAATCTAGCTCATTAGGGGCGAACGCCAGGAGGGCGTTACCCCCCCCACCCAACCCTACACAGTCACGCAGTGACATTGCCCTACACGAGCGAGGGTCAAATCAGTTGCGCTGCGGAGTGGCGCGAAAATTTTAAATTTTATGCCATGGATGTGCATTTTCATAAATGTGTCATTTTGCGTATGGTGCAGACCTCCATACATGTTATTGTGCGTGTAAAAAAGTAAAAAGTACTAAAGCAAACTATTTTGCCAAATCACATAAGGAAATAGCAATGCAACACATAAATGCGACGAGAAACAGCATTATTTTTTAAACCCGCATATCATACAATTTGGATTATAATTGCGCCGCGGAGCAGCATGAAAATTTGAGTTTTACTCACTGGAAAACTGCATTTTGACTGGTGAAAGGCCCGGGGTCCCTTCAGACCGCTTAGGGACCCTTCCGACTTTTTCAGTGCCCTTCCGACCTGTTCAGAGACTCATCTGAGATCCGCGAAAAACATGATTTCGAGTGTGTGATACACATTAAATACAAAAATGACTTATTCCACAAAATTATTAAAATCAGAGCTTTAAGGTAAATTGCAACACCCTTCGTTAGCGATTAACCCTATTCCCTGCGGGCGGCCAGAATTACGTTAACCTGCGGGGGGCAGATTCTGCCCCCCCTCTCAGAGGATCTCGAGAACCGCTCGGCCAATTTCGATGGGACGAACACCATTCGATTCGTCGTGACAAGATTTTTGAATCCCGTTTTCTTCTCCAAAAATTGGGGATCAGGGGCCATTTTTTCAAGGTCATTGCGGCCATGTGATTCAATTGATTTTCATACCCGAAACGTTTTTGAGCTTCCAATGTAATGGTCTTAAGTATATTAAAGGGAAAAGTACCCAAATGAAAATTCATAGACGTACTCAGGGCTGAAAAATGGGATGATTTTCTGATAATAAATATATGCTGTACGTGATTGTTTGGGACGATAGTAACGTCACATGTTGGCTTTGTTACTGTAATTTGTAAAATAAAATATATTGCACATAGACGGATCCAGGTAAACAACGTGGGGGGCACCATGTGCGGAACGCCTTTTACCACTCTTCCAACTGAATTCTGAAGTTCCCTTTACATCGAGTTGCGGCTTGCTACGAGTGCTCTAGAGCAGTTGTTACACCATCGTGGCGGTGCCTTTAACATCCCACTATCGTATACCTCCTTTAACGTAGCTATATGACGTTATAACAGGTGACATAGTTCTGACGCTTGTATTCCGCTCACTACCGAAGGAAGTGGAGACCCTCGCTGCCATCGCACTCAAAATTGGAACCACGATAGCAATATGAGAGCCATCCTTTCTATGACCGAATCCTCCCGCTATAGTCTCAATGTAATATTCCTGACACAACACGCGTTCAATTTTACTCAAGGAAAATTCTATCTAAACGTCCATAAGGTTTCAAAACGTGACGTGATAGAACAACGTGTGTTTAGAAGTCACATGTACTCGGTGACCGAGCGCGTACCACACATACCACTATTAGACCCCGGGGATAGAATCCTGCCAGAGGAATCCGCGTTAAGATTCAAGCGCATTTGGCAACAGCTTTTCACCTTGTGTGAAACCGCCAATGATTAAAGTACTCTGACAGTACATTATATTTGAATTAGTTTCGTCTGGCTATTCACGTGCTTTGGGTAGCTTAAGTGTAAGAGGGCTGGTGGGCCCCTATTCATAGCGTGCATTGTCATATAAATACAATACATTATCACAGACTATATATTACTATATATATATATTATAGTATTATAATATATTATATATATATGGTATATAATTATATATATTAATTACTCGCCTAATAATATTTTATATAGGGTTAGCAAGTCAGGCAAGATGCTGTATTCTTTCTGTTAGAAGAAACTTTGTAAAGGTTCGCGGGCGTCTTTTATGCCAGCGTAAGCGCGTTGTTAACGCCATCGTCGTGCGCACTCATGCACTCTGGTCTTCACGTGCCTGCGAGCGACCACGGAAGACGCTGGGCAAGACGCGCACGGGCAATGAGAACGATACTCGATACGTGTCGCTCTACTAATACCGGATTCGCAGCGTGACCGATGGCCTACGCGTCGTGTTAGCTTTCCAGACAAGTAAAGGGTGAGCTAGAAAACAACGCTTTAAGTACCATTACAAATCCACAAAATACAGATTACTCCCCGGCATTGACCACTTTTTCGTCAAGGTGGAGGGGGCGAGGGCCAGTTGGGGGGAGGGCTGAAACCCCATTTCTGAATATAACCTAAATCCCTGGCGGCATCTCTAGCCCCCCCCCCCCCACCATTTTGCTAACACTGATCGGTAACACAAAAAGAAGCCGGCCAGATACGCCGCGTAAAACCGCTTAACATATTTATCTAAGCTGGTTTAATAAAATCAGTTTATCGTAGCTGCCCATTATGAAGGGGTCTTTGTCCTGGCTGACAAGATTGATAGAAATAAATGTTGAGTTGGACTCATTAGTCATTATTCCCCAATCCCCTCCATGCTCAACAACTTAATTTCTCGATGACGATTCAACCGGCTCAACAACTTACCTTTCTCTGACGCCAGCTCAACAAATTTGGGCTGAGAGCAACCACGTGGCTTCCCCGTATCCTGTTCCCCATTTCAAAGACGTGGCGGAGCCCCTAAATAGCTCCTGAACTATGCGGTGCAGCATAACTTCAGGCGTTTTACTGCTAGTGACATCTAGGGGCAGCAGTATAAGTTACGTATGCCATTGCTCTTGGCTTATGGCAGTGGTTCTCAGCGTCAATTCAATGGCATGGTTGGCCGTTTTGGTGCACCCAGAATAACTCGTTACTTTGTAGCTCGACTGCGATTTGAGGTACATGGTATACGAGTTGTATTACTTACCGCACAATGTGCAACACCTCGCCAACTAACCAACTAGGGCAATTTGAATGACACAAAGTTCCCTCCAACGCATTCCCGACTTTACCGCAAAGGCGGCTAAGCAGCTATGTATCATTTCACATTTGTCGGTTTGGATGCTCTTTGTGATACAGATACCTACCTGTTTCCTAAGTCGGAGAAACAAACTATAAAAATAATATGTGCATTATCCGCTATCATGAAACAAATCAGCTATAATTGATCATACCTCAGCTGAATCGCCATTAGCTGTTTTCCGCGGATACCTTCATCGCTGAGACTCAAACAGCATCATGGTTCTCACCTGAACTCCTGTTGGCACAGCTCGTTGGTCTGGGTGGTAACGACCGCGTGCTGCAGGCGTCTCACGGTACTGCCACCCTGGCTGGTGACCCCCCAACCGAGCACCAGGCAGCTGGTGCCCGCAGCCGGACTCTGCTCCGTCAGCTGTAGGAACGCACCCGACTCCCGGGTCGACGGCTCCAGCGGGGTCTTCGTCTTGATCAGAGCCAGATCGTTCGCAAATATATGCCTGAAAGGTATAGGTATGCTATATTATGTATATTGTATATGAACTCAGCCCAGTTTTCTGCATAACTAGTAGGTACATACGGAGCTATGGACCAGGATAACAACAGCGTAGGGGATTTACAGCGTTACAGTCAGACACATAGTCAGGATTTTTATCAGGGGGAGGGGGAACGCTTCACCGTCTTGCAGGCAGGCACTTAAGGCTAATGTGCGCTCAGATACTGTTTTTCTAGGGGTTCGACGGGTGCAGTGTTGTTGATAGAAAGACGTACCACTAGACAGAAAGCATCACTAGTCCTAGACAGTCCCATTTTTGTGCTAAAGGTCGAAGGTCATTTTCTTGAGCTTCTAAGCTTATGACGTCATCGAATGTCGGCGCGGCTTGAATGACTTAAGTTGTTTTCGTTAGTTCATGCATTTGTGCATATACTCGATTGCATTTCACTCGCACTGATTCCTCTGGAGAACAGGAGAAATACGATCAAATGACGAAGGGCTAATCAATTTCGGAACACCCTGTATTCTGTATTACGTTCCCAGCTGCTTTTGTCAGTTGCGGAACCTTCACGCCTTGCCACCTGTGCAGTACCCGCAACCTTCGCCTACAACTCATGTGGCGGTGAATGTCGCAACGACCGCCACACACCTGTGTACCGACACTGGTGGTACACACACCTGTCACACACCCCAGCCCCGACCCGACCCGACCCGGCCTGGCTCGACCCGGCCCAGCCCCGACCCGGCCCGGCCCCACTCACTCGTCATAGTCGGCCATTATGACCTTGGCGGGAAGTCTGACCTGCAGGTTACCACTGTTCAGGTCCGTGCCGCCCGTTACCACCACGAATTTGTCCTTGTTCCTGAGACGGCGCAGGCAGACCGGTGGTCAGCAGTGATCACGCAAAGTGCACATATAGGTACGGTACGGGTACGAGTGCAGTTAGAGAACATGTGGTCTATGACGAGCATCTCCATCTGATGTTCGGTGTACATGTCGAGCGTCAGTCGTGCCAGGTAGTTATGGATTCATCACCTAAAAATATTTGAAAGATCAGTATCATACCTTGACAGATTTAAAGCAAAGTGTTCCTCGCAATGGCTATGACAGTAATCAGATTTGTTTAAATATAACTATAGAACGCCTATTTTTTTTAGAAAAACCTTCTTGAAAGGTTAAGGAACTAATACTACATTGCTGGATTTATGTGGTGTTGAGTGACAAAGAACAGAAGTTTGACACAAAACAAACAAAAGAATGAGGAAAATACCAATAACGATAGTTGGATCAGTCGTCTCCTTGCAGAAATCCTACATCCCCCGCTGGCGAACTCCATTACACATGTCTGACATACAACAGGTGATAGAATTTGGAGCACAAGTGTCCGCTTATTCAGCTCTCCGATAAAATGTCACCTTCATTCGCCTTTTCACAGTGGTAATATTAAATATCGCTTTATGTAAATGTTACCAAGCTGACAGTTTAAGGGGGATGTGTTTACTTATCTGAACTGTTGAGAATAGTTCTGAGTCAATAACCGCATACAAAGCCAAAGGCAAACTATTTATGTGTAATAGCTTTGAATGAAATATGCTTACAGGCTCATTTGACATTGTATATTTTGTTGGATTACAATTGTGGTCAGATAGTCTTGGTCGCGATCGGATAGTCACCAATAACTCTGTACCTACGGCGAATTGACTCACGTATTCTGCATGCAGTGAGCCGCTGTCAACACCCAGTAGTCGCTGATGACAGTGGCGCCGCAAAAGTGCATCCTCATGTCTCGGTACTGCAGTGAGGCCACCCATTTCACCGAGTCTGCAACATGGGCACGTATGTTAATGTAGCAATGTAACAACCAGCCGCAGACGCTAAATTGCAGCTGAGTATAAATGCAGGTAAATACTATGTAGGACCACATCACTTTGGGTTTGGGATGAAGTATCTGGAAAGGGGGCAAAAACTAAAAGTCTCTAAAGTCCTAGCTGTTAACCGATAACTTACTTCCTATGTAAATTGTAAGGTAGTATTAATACATAACGGAAAAGGTGGGTCCAGAAACATTTATATCATCTAAAATATCCTCTTCGTTAAGATTGCATTGACAGCTTTGATGACGTTTTCGAAAATGAGAAAATCTGCTTTCTGCCATGTTGCACTTACATCTGGTACCAATCAAAGCACTTGCGTTATGCTGTGGGTTCGAGACACGCCGCATCCCTTCTGAATGTAACGAACGGCGCCTCAGGTCTATTGCTACATGGATAGGCCGCCCGCAACGCACTATGGTTAGGCGGCACAGTCTAAACTCCAGGATTGTAGAAACGACAGCGCAATTTATCCGCAAGCCACGAGCAATTGCCGCATTTGTGATAATTTTCTTCTGAGCCAGTGTCACTAAGGGGTGGGAAGCTAAGTCATAATTAAGGCATTTTAGCCAGCTTGTGATCAAGCACGCGGCTGATAAAGATTTCATAAAAATATATAAAGATATTTGTGCATAAAGTGGACTTCTCCACTGCGGTGTTATTTAACGCGTCATGTGAAGCCTGCTGAATTTGAATGATTGCATGGGACGCCGCTGGTTTTGTTCACCACAAACTTTTGGAAAAAAAATATTAACCCGCGCACTGCAGGGGTTCGCGCCGAACACGAACTGCAGGGATTTGATTCCCCCCATGATATCTAAAAAACTACGCAACGTAGTGACAAGCAAAAAACGGCAGCAGATAGCTTGGGACAAGCTCTATCGAAAATTTATATTGTTCAGATCAGGTCAAAATTGAGGTCACCAGTAGCAGGGGCGTATAATCGTATTTAGGGGGGTCAACGCACCATGCCCCCCCCCCCTTGGGCGCCCAAGGCGCCCTAATGGACCGAAGACGCCAAAGGCGCCTTCGGTTCATGAAACGCGTCTGACATTCAGCGGAGGGCGCCGAAGGCGCCCATCGCTGAATGTTAGGCTCGCTCCGGCTGAATATGAAGCGCGTTTCACTGAATGTAAGGCGCGCTCCGGTACACCTGAAGGCGCCCTCCCACATACCTTCAAAGCGCCCTCCCAAATGCTTCCAGAGGCGCCCTCCCACAAAGCTCCAAAGACGACCTCCAATACACCTCTTACGCTTTCCCACATGCTTTCAAAGGCGCCCTTTGATAAACTTCTGAAGGCGCCCTCAAGCATACCTCCAAAGGCGCCCTCCCATATACATCTCAAGGTGCCATCCGACACAAATATGAAGGCGCCCTCCTACTTGCCTCCCAAAGCGCCCACCCCATGCACCTTGTGACCTTTGAAAACGCTCTCCCAAAATTAAACACTCTGCAGGCTACAAAGGCACCCTCCGATACGTCTCCGATGGCGCCCTCCCACATACCTTCAAAGGCGTCCTCAAATACACCTTTGGAGGTGTTCTCCGATACATATACGAGAAGTCGTATGAAGGCGCCCTACGATACAACTCTAAAGACGCCTTCCCACATACCTCCAAGGCCCACCGATACGATTCACCTCTGAAGCCGCCTTCTCACATAGTCCAAAAGCACCTTCAGATACATATCTCCGAGGCCCGAGGGCGCACTCCCTGCATACCTTAAAAGGCGTCATTCGCGAGGGTGTCTCGAGCTACTTGATAGGGTGCCCTCGGAGATGTTTCGTAGAACGCCTTCGGAGACATTGGGGGGGGGCGCCCTCAGAGTTACATCGGACTCGGAGGGCGCGTTCGAAGGCGTGAGGAGAGGGCGAGTTTTAAAAGTAGTATCGGAGGTTACCTTCGGAGCTATGTGGGATGGCGCCTTCAGAGGTGCATCGGAGGGGGCCCACTTGGAGGTATACTGGTAGCTGGGACGGCCCCCGCCTTGCCGCACACATCCTTTTCTTCTAAGCCTATAACCCCCCCCCCGAACACACACACACACACACACACACACACACACACACACACACACACACACACCGCTCAGCAACATTTTTCGCTGACGGTGCCCTCATGTGTGGGTTTGGCGCCCCTTGAAGGCTTGGCCCCCTTGGCGGATTTATAAATACGACACTAGCCTGTGGTCATTAAAGGTCAGATTTCCCGGTTTTAGAACTCTGCTAAAAAAAAACGAATATCTCAGAAACTATGATAGCTAGAAACAAATGGTAAGAGAGGCAATCGAAATTTCTTGAAAAATTTAACTAACGATTAGTCCTCAGATTTAAGATAAGGTTAATAGTCAAGGCTCCAGAGGTAAGGTTAATTATTTAGGCTCCAGAGGTCATGAAAGGTCAAAAAGGCTATTTTTGGCAAAGCAGTTTTTCGTGAATAGCATTTTCACCTAACAAAGATAGGGAAATAATGTTGACGTCATCAAGTTGTCTCGTCAAGGCGCTTTGAACAATGTAAATTGAGACCTGCTTAGGTCATTTGGAAATAAATGACCTCATTTCAAGGTTATTTGATGACCCAGGTAAGTCATGTTGCATATGGAGCGACGTGGCTCGACGAGATAAGCATATTGATGTCACCCGATCGTCTCTATCTTCATGCTATCAATATGTATTAGCAAAACAATGCTGATGATCTCAGATGACCTCAGATGACCTTGCAGAAATCTCTGAGCAACAATTACACCCGGGTCATCAATCATGAGCTAAAATAACACGATTTTGACAGATTGGCCTGATCCAATGCAAAATCTCTGAATAAGATGCATTTGTATTTTTCCCGTTCACCAATAATGGGGAGGTCAGGAAATTGACCTGACCTTTGGTCACCGATACGAAACATCCGAGGTAAACCAGTTGTAGGTACTGATAACCTTATTAAATCATGCAAGTTTCCAATCTTTCGAGAAAAAAAAAACTGTGGCTTTGGCACGAACACAAACATTTTTGGAAGTAAGGTCACTTGACGTGACCTTGTGACCTGACCTGAGATGACATGAAGTCAAAACTTTTTCAAAGTGTGGGTAATTGATGTCCAAACAGGTGTACGAGATTTGGCGGAGCTGCGCGCCGCAGTATTTCCGTTACTTCTGAAAAATATGTGGGGAGGATGGAAATCAACCCCCTGCAGTGCGCAGGTTAAAGCAAAAACAACACAATTCATAGACACGAAAGTGCTAATTAGAAGAAGAAAAACGTCTGCAACAGGATGAAAACCAAGCAGGTGGTGTTAAGCGTTTTTTTCCTTTTGGAAAGAACACTTCTAGGAAAAATCTTATGTTTTATACGAGTTTTGAACTGAGATAGCACTAGTGGAATTATATTGCCGACATAATCATAAAGAGCGGGGACATAATTTCTCCGCTGCTTTCAAACTTGTCACCTCGGCACCTCAATGCCACTGATCCGCTCCCTTACCTTGCAACACTCCACATTCTCAACTGGGAACATCACGCTATCTCACCTGAAGCACCCTCTCTCCACTGGCGGATCCAGCGGGGTGGCATGGGGCATGGGGGGCGCAGGTCATTGGGGCAAATGTTATACCCTACAGCAACACCAAACATGGGGGATTAGATACAAATATGCCCCCGCGGGTTCCTGCATTGGCTGTAACAAATGATAATTAGACAAATAAAAATAAATGATCGACGACTCTTTTTCGCGCTAAGGACCCGACACCCCGGTCAACAACTTATCTCTGATAAAACGAAGTGAAGTTTTGGCCTCCCCACACAAACTCGAACATGAGATCCGCCAGTGCCTTTATCTTACCTTTGGACACCTCAGTTCCGCCCACCACCCTGTCGGTACGATCCAGTGGGTGGTCGCTGCTGTCGGCCAGCAGGATCCGTGCTGTACTGAGCTGTAGCTGCAGCAGCAGCAGCAGCATCAGCAGCGACATTGGCAGCGACAACAGGGGCCAGAACATGGCGGCGTGTCGCGGTATTTGTATCGAATGGTGGCGGGTCGGTTCCCTCGGGCGATTCTCGGCCGACTGTCGTTCGCAACATATGGCCCGGTGTTGGTCGGGTCTGGTCAGGTGGTGTGCCACAGGTGTGCATACCGAGAGCGGCGTTACGGCCACTGCGTGACACGTGACTTTACGGCCGCTGCGTGAAAACCACGTGACGTCACAGCTTCCGTCCGGTAGATGGGTGGTATGACGTAATAGATACTGTCCAACACGTGGCTGACGTCATAATATATGTCCGACAGACTGACGTCACGGCTATGGTGAACAGACGTGGAGCCTTTGAAAAGTCGTAACTTTTTTTCTTATAAATAAAGTGACGCACGGCTCTTCTTTTCAAAACGCATAGTGAATATGGTCTTATGAATCTGGATGTTATTCTTAATTAATGTTCACACACCTATATCATATAGTTCATATGGTATGCATGTACAAATTCAACGTATTTCAATATAGCTTCAGTACTATTTGAAGAGTCTCTGTCTGTCTGTACTTGTGAGTCTGCGCCGATCTAATACTGTGACAACTCTTCCGGTCTGCACGTGTCAAAGCCTTAGTGTAACCAGCACGACGCTCTAACACGACTGAGCTTAGCTGCATATAATAACTTAGAGGTTCTGTAGAGGCCGACGAGAACACGTGACCCCAGTGCTTCTGGAGCTGGGATGGGGACGAGTCGACGACGTGCTAGATGAACACGATCTCTCGATAGTGCACCGCCTTCTGACAGAGTCAGATGCATCAGAGATTCTGCAGAAGAAACTAGTCTATCGGTCTGCACAGTCCAGCCGCAGCACTCGAGCGACCGAGAGTGGCCAGCTGCAGCTGCCACGAGTACGGACTGAGTTTGCGCGACGTGGTTTTCTGTGTAGGGCGATCAGGACCTGGAACAGCACGTTGACATGAAGCATGTGTATAGCTGAGTCTAGTTGGCCGGTGGATGTCTATTATTATCTTTGTATTGTATTGTATTGACCGGTCCATCCATGCGAACATAGTTTTTCGGGACATCGGTTTGACAGCTTCTACATAAGGTAAGGCATTAACCATACATATACACATAAGCACAAGACCCAACAATACACAGCAACATCCATTTCAATAGTGACGTGCGATGAGTAGGCGGTATCAATGTGGCATGTCGTTTGTCATATTTTCGCCGGGCCGATCGAGTCAACTTGTACATCGTTCATCATTTAGTATTTTAATCCATGTTGCGATTACATTCGTGTATTTTAATGTTTGTGTTCAGCGTGTGATCTAGCGTGTGTTGTATGTAAATTGACGTGGATACCATAAAATCCACTTTGTGGAGGTACTGAATATATTATATCATATATCTATCACCTACCATACGGTGATATCGCGT
>VOPJ01008876.1:0-19485 GCA_014673585.1 Semibalanus balanoides | reverse complement strand
CATCTGAGGAGACACGACGGGGACATCTCAGCGGGGTACGGGGCGACACTATCGGCTTTCGCATCCCCATCCGGCAAGATACACCACCGGTACAGTAACTAGCGAATGTCCCACGTGACATGACATACACCCAGCTCGTGAGATGAGGCAGGAGTACCGCCAGAGCTGGCGTCGCCTCAGTAGAAGCTCTAGGGACGAATACGGCATAAGGCTTTTTCGTTGAAGCATTTTATATAAGCATTAAAAATGATTGTATTTATTTTAAAGAAGAATGTTTTCTGCTAGCGTACGAAAATAGCTTAACTGGCGTAAATAATCACATGTAAACAAAACGTGTGCGGATCAATAGCTGATCATTAAATGCATCGTGATAATTCGCCCCTCAGTCACCCAACATGCATAAACATAATGTTCGTCGTTCGCACAAATAAAAAGCCAGGCGACATACGAAATAATTCAAATGCAAGCAAATATTGGTAGTATTTTCCTTCAGACCACCAACCTTACCTGCCGTACCGTGCAGAAGGATGACTCATGCCTCAGGAAAGGATCGGGGCGGTAGATCGGGAAAGTCGGTCAGAGAATGTCACGGTCACACTGGTACTGGAAGGTAACAGACAGAAATTAAACAAAATGCACAATGACAAAGGTGAATGGTGGGTTACCAGGTTACAGCAATGTTTACATTCTCAGTAATTATTACGACAGTAAAATCGGTTGTCATATAATTAAGTGTAGTTGACTACTGGTAATCCCAACTCGTGCACACAAAGGGCGTGTGATACTTGGGACACAGAGCATTGCATACAATCATCAGTGTAAAGCCTACAGTGGGGCTGCATCCAAAACCATTGCCAGCGACCCACTCATGCAGCAAATGCATTTTGGGAGTTTTTGGGAAGGAAAGCCAGGCGGCGTATACCAGTGAGAACAGTCTGACAAATTAACAGCCTAGCGACGTATACGTGACAGGCCTGACAAAGTTCAAAAGCTAGCGGGGAGTATACCGTGCGTACGGTCTGACAAGTAAAGCCAGCGGAGTATACCGTGGACGGTCTGACAAGTAAAGCCAGCGGCGTAAACCGTGGACGGTCTGACAAGTAAAGCCAGCGGCGTATACCGTTGACGGTCTGACAAGTAAAGCCAGCGGCGTATACCGGATGGGACGTTCTGACAACGTTAAAAGCCAGCGGCGATGTATACCGTTGACGGACCTGGACATAGTAAAGCCAGCGGCGTTATACCGGGTGGACTAAGAATGTGACAATTAAAGCCAGAGCGGTCCGTTAATACCGTCTGAACTGGCCTGACAAGTGTTAAAGCCAAGCAGGGAGAAGTATATTACCCGGGTTGGTTAGGCAGGCGCTCTGAACCGGCTTTTACGTCTCGAACAAAAAGTAAAGCACAGCGGAATAATACCGTGTGAGACGGTCTGACAAGTAAAAAGGCCGCGGCAGCTATACCAGTGGAACGGATCTGACAAGTAACAGCCACGGCGATAAAAACCGATGGACGGATTTCTTCATCTTGACAAAGCTAAGCCGAGCGGCGGTTATACCGTTTGACGGTGCTGACAAGTTTAATGCCAGCGGCGTATACCGTGGACGGTCTGACAAGTAAAGCCAGCGGCGTATACCGTGGACGGTCTGACAAATAAAGCCAGCGGCGTATACCGTGGACGGTCTGACAAGTAAAGCCAGCGGCGAATACCGTGGACGGTCTGACAAGTAAAGCCAGCGGCGTATACCGTGGACGGTCTGACAAGTAAAGCCAGCGGCAGATTATACCGTTGACGTTCTGACAAGTAAAGCGCCACGGAGCTAACCGTGGACAGTCCTGACAAGTAAAGCCAGCGGGCCGTTTATTACCGTGACCTGGACAAGTTTTAAAAGCCCAGCGGAGTATACCGTTGACGTCTTGACAAAGTAAAGCCCAGACGATATACCGTGGACGGCTTCTGACGAATTTAAAGCCAGCGGCGTAAATACCGTGGACGGTCTGACAAGTAAAGCCAGGCGGCGGTCGATAATGTTATACCGAGTTGACGTCTGACAAGTAAAGCCAGCCGCGCGATATACCGTCAGGACTTGGTCTCTGAACACGATAAGCCAGCGGGCGTATAAACCGTGGACGGTCTTGACAAATAAAGGCCAGCGTCGTATACCGTGGACGGTCTGACAAGTTAAAGCCAGCGGCGAATACCGGACGGTCTGACAAGTTAAAGCCCAGCGCGTTATACCGTGGACGTTCCTGACAAGTAAAGCGCAGCGGCGTTATACCCCGTGGTTACGGTCTGACAAGTAAAGCCAGCGGCGTATACCGTGGACGGTCTGACAAGTAAAGCCAGCGGCGTATACCGTTGACAGTCTGACAAGTAAAGCCAGCGGCGTATACCGTGGACGGTCTGACAAGTAAAGCCAGCGGCGTATGCCGTGCACGGTCTCAAGTTTCTGTAACCGGCGATGACTTGTGTCATTAGTTCATTAGTTTCTCTGATTTGATGATGGATAAGCTATTTGTTTCCCATCTTGTCCCTTAGCTGGCATTTGGGTAGCCAATACTTTCTGTTTTTTAAAAATGACACTGTTGGCAGTTCTTGTGATGATCCATCGATAAGAAGTGGGTGAGCTGATCAGTTTCAGCTTTGACTGAACTCAGCACAGATGCTCCATTGTATGATGCTGCAGCTGTCATGGCAATGATCCCAGGATGTTCTGTGTTCTGTTATTGGCGTCCATTCGTATGCTACGTTCCGTAGTTGGCGGCCGCTAGGCTGCGTGCGCGCTGACCGGTGCCCGAGGCGGGGCCCGGATCAGCGTCCCGCTGACCCCGGCTGAATACAGCAGTCTGGATTCGAGCGAGCTGGCGTGTGGCTGTGAGCGGTGGTTACGGAGGAGCTCAGACATTACGTATTTCCTAAATCCTAGGTAATCTAGGATCTGCTTGAATAAATGTCGATGGGTCCAGCGGGATCCAAACTATTTAATAATTGTTTGCCAAGCGATCTAGCAGGATCCCAGATCTGCCTTACAAATGCTGATGAGGGGTCCATGAAATGATCCAATGCAAATATTCGTTATTTCTGAACCCATAGCTTATTAGACTGATACTTATTTGCTTTTTACTGTAAATCAAATTGATATGAATCTACATGAAGTCAAGAACTAGTAGGTGGTATACCTAATTATCATGCAATTTTTGCATCATATTATTTTGGCTCCATGGTCCTGTGATATCATAGATCAACCAACATGGATCTGAGGTTGCTAAATTTCACCAAGCATTTTACTGGTGTACAACATCCACTGTAGAATTCTATCATGTGATCCCTTGCAATCCCAGATAGATCCAGCATTGAATCCTATAGATATCTTCTTGAATTTTGCATATCTTTTGGTAGTGGAATCAACTCACAAGACTGACCACCGGTATAATTAAATAGACAATAGGTCAGTTACTGAGACACAGCATGGCCTGAAATGGACAGAGACAAGACAACATGAACTCTGCAAACTTCATTATGCTTATGGGGGTAATACTGATGTTATTGATTATGCCTTTTAACTAAAATCATAACTTTTATAATAATAAAAACACATTGCTCTAGGAGGCTGGCTAATCATCCCAATTATACAAAAGTTTGGTGGATTTTGCATAGACCATATGTACAGCCAAGAAGTTCCAATCATGCATATAGTGTGCTAATTCATGGGAACTGCTAGCCTAATGCCTACATATTTGATTCAAAGAGAAACAACCAAACATATAGCAAAACATTTATAGTCAAAATTTGGTTAAGTTAAATCTTTAAACCTGACAGGTTACTGTGATTATTGCTAGGGCATTTACAAAACTGAACCACTCAGGCATTTGACCAGCATTTTATAGTTGTAAGACTAGACATAGCAATCTAACCTGGTGCCAGACTTGTTGCATCCTAACAGGTTCAGATTCAAGCTTACATTTATATGATTTATGGTTGCTGCAATGCCTTTAACTTCAGACTACCTATGTCTTAATATTGATCTACTTATAACTATTCAAGAATCACCAAAAGTGTTGCCCGCAACAACAAGTAAGCTCTGAGAATGAGTATCTATCTTCAATCTGCAAATATGGCATGTCACAATGTTAGTAAGGACACATCATAAATATGCTAAAACATGGGAAAATTAGGAAAAAGACTCATTATATAAATGATAAAAGGTAAAAGCCAAACTAAGGACAACACTGATACAAATACATTGTCATGCTAAAGAGAGGCCATGTAAGTGACAATATCAATATAGATGATATATGTGCTAACATCATCTGCTGCCAGAATGCTGCTAGGGAAGAAATTGAATAAATATGGGGGTAAGTACCTACCCTGTAGAATATACCATGTAAATATATAGAAGATTGCAAAACATCATACTGATATATCCTAGTCTCTTTAAATATTCCTTACTCTTTCTCTGGTGGTGGTTCATATGTTGGATCTTCCTCGACATCAGCGTTATTTTGATCTTGAAATGGATCGAATTCATCCAATACAGGCTCAGTAGGATCAATATCAACACTGGTCACATGCTGACCGGCCGACCGATCTCGAGGCCTTCCAGTTCCAGGTCTCGCGGAAGCCATGAACACTTAATTTGTAAGATCTTAGGAAAAAATACAGCTTCAGGGGCGCGCGACAACAATCACACGACCCCGCCCCACAGAGGGCTTTGCTTTCTCAACACACGCTCGAGGCACGGTCGGTCAACGATGAATATCCCCCCAGCTGAGAGAAGAGAGAAGTGTTTACAGTGATAAAGTGGACGATCGTAACGCACATTTCTATCCAATGTCTACAGAGGAATTACTTTACTACTTTCCTGCTACAATCATGATATTTCATAATAGAAGATAATACGATTCAATTATTTGAATTTAAACTTTTAAATTAAATAAAAAACAAATTAAAATGAAA
The DNA here is from genome assembly GCA_014673585.1 of Semibalanus balanoides. Taxonomy (NCBI): domain Eukaryota; kingdom Metazoa; phylum Arthropoda; class Thecostraca; order Balanomorpha; family Balanidae; genus Semibalanus; species Semibalanus balanoides. The sequence continues at coordinate 14,528 of VOPJ01008876.1, read as the reverse complement.
AGTAATAACTTAGTCAAGCACAAAGATGTATACTTTCTCTCTCACACACGAAATATACATAGAGGAAATTTTGTGAATGCTTCCATTTTCGATCTTTTTGTGTACCCACAATGCTGGGGCCATTTTCGCCTATTTAAGCTTATTATATATGAAGATAATGTGCTTGCATCAAAAACTAAAAGGTTTTAATTAGAACGGCATTATTTGGTAATCTGTGCATTTTTTGTATTTTCTCCGACAACTATATTGCGGAAAGAGTGTTTTCCATTTGTGCTACAGATATACCGCAGTTAATACATAACATTGAAAAAACATGTGCGGTTGATTTTTGTTCAGTTAGTACAAAGCTACAAAGCAGCAAGTTCAAAGCAGTTCAAAATCATATCACGACTCACCGTATTTTTATATAAAAACAATTATATATAGGTAAGCCGAGCTCGGAGGTACCCCTTTATGATATGAGCCTTGAGGTAGGCTATATTGGCTGCTCTTGGTAACCAAAAGTGAACAGCTTTTGTAGTTTTGAGCTCAAGCTTAGTTCAAGTTATATGACTAACATAAAACATGCAATATATGCAATTATTGTTGTTCCCTTATTTATACAGACCTTGGTTGTTCCTTAGTCACTGGGCATGGGACATAGCTGAAAAGTGGTAGGAGCAAGGGATGTCAATACCGGGGGCCTAGGAGAGCTGCCCCCTGACTGTCCTGCCCTACCCAGATAAGCAGGATTTTGACATGGGTCATATGTGACCAGCACAACCGCCTGGCTTGCCCCCACTCGGAATATTGTGACTTGCTCCTGGAAGGGAGTGGTACCATCCTCCTCTCACTCTTTCCAGGGTAGACCACCATAATACTGGGCAATGTCTAGCGGCCAGTGATGGCAATTTCTGTTACTCAGCTATTACTAATGTGAGCTAGGTAACAGTAACAACCAACTGTTACTTCTATTGCTTTATTTAATAACCTTTTCAGTATAGAATAACATTCTTGTTAGGCTGTTCACTGCTACTAGTTCCATTAGTAACAGAGTAACAGAAGTTGCCCACCACTGCACTGCCAAGCACCATACTTTTTGGTGCCTGGCTTGCTATTGGTGATGAGGATGATAATGAATAGTGAATACTGATACTCAAAATAATGTCAATGACATGAACAGATCAGTGTTTTGATGCATCAAGTGTCACCTAGGTATCTATAGTAGGTTACCCTATATCTAACCATGATGATGGTAAATAACACAATCCTTAAATTCCCAAAAATATTTACAATTCACGAAATGCAAGGCTGCACTAGTCTATAAGATAAAATACATCAGATTTGACCTAGTTTATATTGCATTAGGCAGAAATTGCTTACTGATGCTAATTTATTTCATTTCAGACATGGACCCTGCTCCTCTGGCTGTGTGTACTGTTTGCAAGAGTGAACAGCCTAAATACAAATGCCCAATATGCAGACTTCCATAGTAAGTGACATGTTTATTTACTTAACCAATGCACTCTGTTTCACCACTTGGCATTTGCTCATGATCCATAAGACAGATGTCACTATCTTCAAAGGTCCTACTTTATTACTAGCTTTTAGCATGTCAGAAATTGATTGTGTAGTGTAGTTTAAAGGGAATGTTTCACATTTCTGAAAGTTGTCCAATGTGGTGCAAAATTTGAAGTAATTGCTGCCGAACACGATTCTGACATTTGTTTCTCACAAACAGTGCTGCAATTTCATAGAAAAACTAAGTTTTATGTATTTGGGCTGATGACATCAATATTGAAGGATTTGGAAATAGAGAAAACCTTCAGACACTGCAATATGTATGACTTAGTGTATGGCTAATGTAATAGCAAAATTTAAACAAGTCTACTTTCATCAACATTTGATAAAGAGAGATAACGACATCGCCTTTATGCTGCTATTCAAATAACTTAGGGGCTTATTTTTTGGCAGATGTCAACCAAACTCAAATTTACTTTCGATTAGACCTCTGTGGTGTTTTAACTTCTACAATACTTAATTTCAAATGGAAATCCACAACCTTGGCCATTCTCAATCAAATCTTTTATGATTAATGTGAAACATTCCCTTTAACAATATTGGTGTGTTTGAGACCACCTCAGCTGATGCGACATTTTCTATCCTAATTTTACCCTGCATCAATTTTAAAAGGAAATGTAGACACTTCAAATGCATTTAATTTTGATCAGCATGTAACCAACAGACATTGTTTGCTTTCAGTTGCTGCCCAAGCTGCTGTCAGACCCACAAGTCTGTCTGTGCCACTCCTGAGGTCAAGGAATGTGACAAAGAGCCAGAGAGGAGGGAGCAGCGTGTGCTCTGGGAGGAGTCCTCGAACCAAGTGGTGTCTAAAGAGGCACTCGGCTGGCTTGGTGAGGCTTACTTTCATTGCGCCTGCATCTAGAAAGGGATGTCTGGGCTGGCCCACCACATCCTGAAATGAGCAGCTAAGCTGGCAGGGTTATGGAGCAGACTCATGGCATGAGACCACCCAGGTCTGACTGAAGGGATCCAAACTGCCCCTGCCAGTGCCCAGTAGTGCCTGGGTTTCAGGCAAGGCTGCTGGTTACTTGTTCTGCTGGTAGATGCAAAGGAAAATGAGTAGTTTTCATTAATTTATTTCATTGTGCAATTATTATCCGAGATCATTGAGTGCTTCAGATGCAATACTAATCTCTGAATGACAAAGCCTATTATTTCTCCTGTTCATTACCCAGTTCTCCCACTGTCACTGCGTTTGTACCACTGTCACAGCTCTGTCTCCGACCTTGTGTGCGCAGGTGAGTCGCGGCGCCTGCGGCAGCTGCTGGCTAACCCCCACCTGCGCGAGCTGGTGCGCCAGGCAGACACCACGCCGCGCCCCGAGGACGATCTGCGCCGGCTCATGGTCGAGCCACTGTTCGTCGAGTTCGCCGACGAGTGCCTGCGTGTGGTGAAGGGCCTGCCAGAGCCTCCGGAGGACGACAGTGACTGACGGCGGGGAGATTGGCGCGGTCCGAGGGGGGGGGGGTCGAAGGGTAAGCAGGCGCCAGCAGCGGCGCTCAGCCACCTGGGTTAGTGTGAGACCGGGGCCTGTGAGATATTGCGATTTTTTCATGAATACATTCTCATGGTTTATAATGTGCATTTTGATGGTATAGAAGGTATTGTGCTTCACGGGGGGGGATGAAGTCTCCGGTCGTCCGAAGGACCCCACCCCTCAGGGTTACCAAGCCATAGAAAAACAATCATCATCATTACCCATCATTACCAAGGGCTCCTCAGGGGGGCACCGCGGGACCCTGGGTCATTTTTTTCGGTAAACAATAAGACAAAATCGAGCTGGCTTCTTGGAGGGCCCCTCGCACAAATCGATAGGTGGAAATCATGTTTCCCTAAAAAATATTATGGAGGGGCTAGCTGCCGCCTCCCTGCCCCCCCCCCAATGCTGCGCCCTGCGGGTTGTGCTCTGTCCATGCGGTTAGCGCCAGGTTAGGCCTGGATACTAATACCGATCTTAGAAAGCTAGGATGAGCTTACGACTGAAAGGGGAATGCAGCAGGAGGGCAATATGAGAGGGAGAGTAATTTGTCAAAGGTCGATTTGTGCTGGGTAATATGAACGGGAGGGGGTTGCGAGCGGGAGGATAATTACTAATATGAACGGGAAGGGATTGTGAAGGGGAGGGTGATTTGTTGTAGGGGAATACGATAGGCAGGGCATTGAGATCGGGACGGGAATACGATAGAGGGCAATTCGTAATAGGGGAAAACGATATGACACTGGTTCAGGGACATGATAAATATTGAAATGATTGTTCGTTTTTTTATCACTTCATAAAAAACACTTTTGCTTCTTGCCTTTCATACAAAATAATATCTTTAAACTTTCATACGATACAATACAAGATACGGGATGTAGGTGACTATGCCTGATACACGATCCAATCGATCTCCCATGGTGGGTGGCGCTACATCATCTGTCTTGTATGGGCACGTCGAACTTCGACGCTGCCCAGTGCTCGTCTACCCTGGCCTTGAACTGGTTGGCGGTTTCCGCGGAGACTACGCTCACCGGTAGCGAATTCCATTCATTTACAACCCGAACTGCGGAGTTTCGTCCAGCCCTGGTAGTCGCATGCGCCATTACCACTTTCCATAGATGACCTCTAGAGGTTGAGGCAGCGGTTAACTGGAAGAATGACTGCTGGTTCATATTGATCCCCGAATGGAACAGCTGGAACATCGTGATCGTGTCGCCCCTCCTCCTGTGATAGAGCGATAGCAGACCGGACGCTCGCAGCCTTTCCGGATAAGAAACATCTGTTGTTGTCTCCCTTCGGCAGGATTACTTCTGCGTAGCCTCGCGGCTCTGGAGGTGCCTGGCAGCGGCTCCCAGGGTCGTCCCCATCCCGCTGCTCCAGGCCTCTTCGGGTGTCGGGTATATGGACCCCAGGTGTCGCAGTCAGACTCCCACGAGGGCCGGGCAGTAGAGCAGGATGTGCTCCGGTGTGTCCGCCTCTTCCTTGCAGACGATATAAGAACATCTCGGAAGTCTGTCACACGTTATGTGGCGCGTCTTTGGACCCTTTTGATGCTCTGCTGCTCCGCACGGTTGGATGAGTCCCGCACGATATTTATTCACAAAAAATCATTTTTGATAAAAATATTAAACTCAACGACCAGTCCATATCTAGGTTAAATAGCATCACAACCACAGCACCACTGCAGGCATTAGGACATTCATTACTGAGCGGACACAGCCACTCGACAACACAAGTAATTGAACTCTGAGTATCACATGCATAAAGCTTGAAGCACTTGTACTTTATTTTCGCAAGGCACGTTTCTGCACAGTCGACTGTAAGCTGTGCACACAGCTTCGAGCCGTGGTCATGACACCATCCTATGCAGTTCTTCCAGAGTCTTTCGGAACCCGGTCAGCTGCTCCTGGCCCTTTCCGAGCAGCAGCCTGAAAAACAATGGCAGCATGAGCCCAGCAGCATCACAACAGCAGTGCGTACACGTGTCGAGCATTCGAGTAACCAAAATAGCTGCCGATCACACAATTTTGCTGATCAGCTGGGATTAAGCACGTTAGTTATATTTACATCATCTACATCAACGTTGGTGGCATTACATACGAATGAGCTAGCTATAGCGGCGAAGATCTCTGATTCGACACGGACCAGTGTCGGTTTGACTCGACCCACCCCGTCACCATTACCTGTTGGCGGGAGACTTGAGGAAGCGGAGCAGCTGCTGCGGCGCCAGCACGACCTCGTGACCGGCCAGAGCCACCAGGACACGCAGGGCGTCACAGGCGGCCACCAGGCAGGTGTCATCCGAGGCCAGAGCCACCACCGACACCCCCATCAGCCTGACAAACACGGCACACAGTAGCGGAGGGAACGGAGGCGTCAGGTGGCGGCCAACAGCAGTTCGAGAGTGGAAAGAAACCAACTTTTTTGTAACAATTTATACGTAAGATGAAACATTTTTAGGGTTCATTTAACCGCACCACTGGGCCTCTGCATTTCCTTCGCCCGACTGGGGGGGGGGGGTGTGTGTGTTTGTACGTGTGTTGAACACCCCCCCCCCCCTCTAACTCGGCTCCCATGGCCACGTTAGACCAAACAAAAGACACTGTTCGAATCGTTATCAAAAATCCATTTCGAAACTATTTCAGACTTTTTTCGCTTCACGTCAAAATCAGTCACCAGAGGTCATCGGAAGGTCAAAATTTTCAGTTTTAGGACATCGCTCCAGAAACCCCCAAATACTCCGGGAAACTATGCTATCTAGAAACAAACGTTCAAAGACGATCGCTAGCAATGAAAGTTTGCAATCGCACCCAGGTCCTCAAAATTGACCTCAGGTCAATAGTTTAGGCTCTAGAGGTCATTAGAGTTAAAAAAGCTGATTTTGCCAAAACACATTTTCGTGAATAACTTCGTATCTGACAAAGATAACGCCATACTGTTTACGTCATCGTGTTTGTCTCGTCAAGGCGCTTTGAAATATGTACAATTTTATCATGATAGGTCAACTTAAAAAATGACCTCAGGTCAAGGTCAGGTGGTGACCCAAGTAGGTCATGTTGCATATCAGTAGATATTTCTTGACGAGACAAACAAACTGGTGTAAGTTGCAGTTCTCTATCTACATTATGGCCAGAGTTATTGACGAAAATGTGTTGGTGACCTCGGGATGACCTCAGATGACCCCGTAATGTTCCCTAGCAAAACCTGCACTTGGATTATACATAATATCATATGATAACATCATCCAGACGGAAGTGGACTGATATCGTCGACAAAGAAAGCATTTGATTATTTCTCCATTTACAATTATAATGGGAGATCGCAAAATTGACCCGACCTAAGGTCACCGATACAAAAAATCCGAAATATACATTTTGTAGATACTAGTACTAACTTAATAGATACTAACTTAATGTAATCCTAAAAGTTTGATATCGATCCCTTAGAAACTGTAGTCATGGCACGACCGCAAACGTTTTTTGTAGGTAGGGTCACTTGACCTGACCGGTGACTGACCTGACCTGACCACGAAACTTAAATTTTCGCAAGAATGTCCGGAAAGAATCAGTGAAATAGTTATGCCAAATTTGGCGGCGCTACGCGCCGACGTTTTTTCGTTATCTTGATAAAACATGAGGGGGGGGTGTTCAAACCCCCCCCCCAGTGGGGCGCGGGTTAAAGATAATTGAATCTGCTACCAGATGGTACCTGGCATATATCGCTTAAAAACCGGAGCCGTTTATCAAATTTCTGGGAAAATACTCATACCACGATTTCACCGAGGTGTATGCTCCGAGAGGCTTGAGCTCGCACCTTCGTTCAACATTCAACAGCAAGAATGACGTCGTGAGTCTATCACGGGCTGACGCGGAAGATCTACTGCAGCTGCACCACCCAGGGGGGTGTCATCCCCGAATTCCCTATTGTTAAGCTGCTGCCGAGCGGCTTAGCATTAGTGATGACGTCACTGGAGCTCTAGTCCGACTCGGCTGTATCCGCACGCGGCTCGGTGGAGTGCGGAATATGAACCGGAAAAGCTGGTCGAGGGCTCACTCAGGCGGCCAAGAGGGCCCCTCGGGCTACTAGAAAGCCCCTCATGCCGAGCTAGGGCCCTCAGTCCGTTACATAGAGAGTCTCTATGTTCTATTTAGGTCCTATTAGAGCCCCCTTTCAGGCCGACAGAGGCGGCCAAGTCGCGCCGATCGAAAAGGGCCTCTCAAGCTGGCCGAGGGACCCCTTCAAGCCACCAGAGAGCTACTTAGGCCACATAGGGCCCCTTCAGGTGACAGAGGGCCCCATGGGGTAGAAAGGGGCCCTTAAGCTGGCGGATGAACCCTCAGGGCCACCAGAGAGCCCCTACAATTTCACATAGGGCCCTCAGACTACAGAGGGCCCTTCATGTCCGACGGGCTTCCCCTCAGCATTGAGGGCACTCAGGGACCGACAGAGGGCCCCCTTAGGACGGCGTAGGTTACCCTAACAAACAGAGGCTATATAAGACCCCATTCAGATTACAGAGAAAGCCCCCTCAAACCGACAGAGGACTCCCTCAGACCAACAGAGGGCCTCCTCAGACCAACAGAGGGCCCTCGAACCGACAGAGGGCCCCTTAGACTGACAGAGGGACCCTCATGTCGACCGAGAAACCCCCTAAGATCGACGAGTGCCACCTCAGGCCAACTGAGGGCCCCTTCAGACCGGGCAGAGGGTTCCTCATGCCGACCGAGGGGCACCCTCAGGCTAGAACGAGGGCCCCTCAAGCTGACTGTGGTCCCCTTCAGATCAGCAGAGGGTCCATTCACCCAACCGAGGGCCCCCTCAGGTCGGGACCGAGGGCCACTCAGGTCGACGAGGGCCACTCAGGTCGACCGAGGGCCCACTCAGGCCTTATTGCTAGCCCTCAGAATCGACAGAGGCCTCGTCTGGACGACAAAGGGCCCCCTCAAAACCAAAGAGGGCTTAATATAGACCCCATCAGATGCAGAGGACCCCCTAAACCGCAGAGGGCCCTCTCGGACCAACAGAGGCCCCCTCAGACGACAGAGGAGACCCTTTAGACCGGGACCTAGGGCCCCTCATGCCTTTACCGGGGGCCTCTTCATGGCGACCGAGTGCCCCCATTCAGACCGACTGAGGGCCCCTTCAGGACCGACAGAGGGCCCCTTCATGACCGACCGAGGGGCCCCCTCTGGTTGACTTTGAGGGGCCCCTTAAAGGTTATCGAGGGTCCCTTTCAGGTTGACCGAGTTGCCCTTCAAGATGACCTGAGGACCCTTTCAGACCGGCAGAGGGCCCCTCGTGCCGATCGAGGGGTCCCCTCAGGTCGACCGAGGGCCCCCTCAAGCCGACCGAGGGCCCCCTTTCAGACCGGCAGATGTCCCCTCAGGCCGACAGAGGACCCCACGAGTCCACGATGGGCCCCTTGCAGACCCGAGATGGGCCCCTTCAGACCCGAGATGGGCCCCTCTGAGCCGAGACGCGGGGAATTTTCTCCAAATGCCCCAAATGCTCCTCCTTCCCCTGGCAGCGGCCCAGGGCCTTTTCAACCTTCCCAGGGGCCCTTTGACCTTCCTTGGGGGCCCTCTGTGCTGGATTAGGGGCCCATTCGACGGTTCACGGCCCTCGGACGGGCAATATCAAGTTCAAAATATTTGTACCGCCACCGGAGCGCGGCGGGCGACAGCCGATCGGACGAGAGCTCCAGTGACGTCACGCTAATGTTAAGATATTGGGGCGTCAAAATCCCGGATGATTCTACCTCTCTTATACGGCCTTGGCACCACCAATAGAAGCTATCTATGGGAGAAATGATCGCTGGCGCCCTAACAGTTAAAGGGTTGATTCCCGCGGCAATCCCGTTTACGTCTCCGACCTGCTGTCCTTCGAGGGACCCACGGCCCAAGTCTGTGAACGCCACCGTGTACGCCGACATGGTCGAGTCCATCGGCCTCGAGGTCAAGGTCATGTTGCCACGCGCTATGTGGCAAGATGACCCTGCGGCCATCACAGGGCCAGGGCGGCAATGAACGCGGTGGAAAACAGCTGTCCAAGACGAGTCCCGCACGAGAAACAAGGGAAGATGATGGCCGAGGTTTGGTACATAGAGAATGTGTGGGCGATCGTGAAAGATGCTGTGAACGCAGACAATCTACAAACCAAACGGCAGATGAGAGCTACAATCAACCAGGCCTGGAGAAAGATAGGCCGAGACAAGGCTCTGTGCCGGCGCCTGACCGTGTCAATCCCCAGTCGACTTAGCGCTGTGATCCGGAACAAAGGTGTACCTGCAGATCCGCAAAGAGAACTACGCTGACAGAATAGCCGCGCGTAAAACATAAAATGTGTCTCGTAAAAAATCCTCGCAGTTACGATCGGTCATTTGTCAAAAATTGAAACATACCAATGTGTACACAACTGAATTCTGAACAGATCCTAGGTTGATAAAAGCAATGCGCATAAGCGTTAATATCAAAGTATATCCAACAATTAAAGTGGACACTGCCACCTTAACATTATATTTGAGTTGAGATAGCCATTTTCCGTGCTAGGCATTGCAATTATGGCATTGAAATTATGCATAGTACAAGTTAAAACAACCACCGAGGTCGAATTCACAAAGAAACTTGAGTTTGGATTTTGACATCTGTAAACATCCCCAGTCCCCAGTGTATTTGAACGGGGACCCTGATCCGATGACGTCGTCACCCTTTACAAATTGTTGATATATCGACTGTTTTACATTTGGCCATACATTTTTTTAATAATTTGTCCGATGTTTCTTATGGATGGCTTTCCGAGTCAGGACCCGCGCTACAAGCAGAGCCTGTTGCGCGGTCTGAAACCCTCACACCCGATCGCGCAATTCCTGTTGGCCGGCAGAATTTAGAGACGGAAAGTTTGTACGTGTTCCCCGACATACCTGGACACGGTCCGCCCCGCTCGCTGACGTCACCTGGCCTTCAGTGCGACCGCTGCCACCGGCCGCAGGCCATCCCAGTCAGGAGCAAATAGCGAGCGTCGAAGCGACTTGAACCCAGGCTGCCACTACTGAGATGACTACTGAGATGCTAGGTCAGAAGACCAGCGCTCTCCCACTGAGCTACGGGGGCGGACAATATGTATGACTAGTACATTAGCCATACACTAGTCATACATATGGCAGCGTGGAGGTTTTTTCTATTTCCCCAAATTCCTTCATATGACGCCATCAGCCCAAATACTAAAACGTATTTATGAAATTGAGCACTTTTGTGAGAAACGAATGTCATAAATTCATAATCGTGTTCAGCAGCAATTACTTCATATTTTGCACCACAAATGGCGTACACTTGATAACTTTTTGGAAGGTGGCAGTGTCCCTTTAAAGGGGAAGCTGTTTATGCTACACTCTTTACTAACATGAGGGATATATCGCGTTGTAACTAGACTGCCAGATAACGGGACCACGTTGTGATTTGGGAGTAACTATTTTAGCTGTTCCACCCATGCAACTTATAAGCACCACAGAGACCAGCTGTGTACTGTATCACGGATACCAGCGTCTATTTCACACAGCGGCCGGCGGTGACTGGTGCCCAATGCCCATGATGGTGACCCGAGAATCATTCTACAACCGCGACCAGTGGTTGCCATGGCTACGCGCGTCTGATTCGCGGGCGCCTCACCTTTTGAGCGTGGTGGAGAGCGTTGGACGGCAGCACGCAAGCCGTCCAGCACTCCGCTTCCGCCGCCTGTCCTCCGAAGCAGGGACCGAGGGCTGCCAGCGGTGCGGCCGGCGGAGGAGACCCCGCCTGCAGCGCCGCCGACAGAGGTCGCACCAACGGCTGGTAATGGCCGGCGGGCTGCAGCAGGGGCAGCAGCGCGGCCACGCCGGCACACAGCGAGCTCTGCTCTACGGCCGACAGCACCGGCCGAGCTGGAACGAGCGGCACGGCAGTCAGTGACGGTCAGTCCAAACGGGGCTCTGTTTCCTCGCTTGTAAGTTAATTTTAATGCAAAGTTACCTAAAATGTGTTACCAATCGTTCAAAATGAAATATTTTCGAACATCATTCGAAATCCGCGAAAAAATGCAACCAATGAAGTCTTCAAAGCTTGGGTAGAAACATGATGCAAGAACGTCCTTCCCGTGATCAGAGCCGCCCTGTCTAGCCCTGCCCCCCCCCCCCGATCGTCACGCACTGGCCAGTGTGAGGCTGCTGCAGTGCCCAGCGGTCGCCGGAACACGGTCGGAACATGGCCGGTGGCCCGGACCCCGAGCACCAGGGTCCGCAGAGGACCACCAGGGCCGGCGACCCGGGGCAGGGGCTGCCAGGTCGCGGCCCCGTACGCCAGGCGACATCTCGGGCGGATCACCTGAGCGACAGGCAGCGGGGGTGTGAGGGTGATGGTGACGCCAAGGGTGATGTGGGGGGGACCAACGGGGCTCACTGCATGCTGGTTGCACAGCTCGTGTCAACCGTGACTTACGTAGGGGCTGTTAGACGTTTGTTTGTTTATTGGGGTTTTTGGGCGTGCCGACAACTAAGGTCAATTTGCGCCCAGGGGCTGTTCCATCACACGACATCGCTCGACTACGGTATGCATCGATTAGTTATACAATTACAACGGACAAGGTCATGATTTTTACGTGACATATAAAGATGAAAATAGAAGAAATATAAGACATATAAGGCATAAATAAGAAATATAAAGGACCACAGAAAATATAAGGCATACCATTCACCCATAAAATGTTACAGAGCGAGAGTACTGATAATATTAGCTAGCAAACTTACATATGACAGAACTTTTCGCAGCACGATCTTCGTGAAGCAAATCTGATTTTCTTCCGTTAATGGTACGTCTTCCGAGACACCTGCAAGCCAAAGCGAAACATTCTACGAGCGTTTTCAGGCGAAAGTCGGCAGTTGCTAGCTAGAAATAATCACTGATGTTCATATTAACGAAAATGAACAATCAAACTCCAAGTATCGTTTCATTGAATGACCAATGAATGTTGTAAAATAAATCCGTACTTGAAGCTGGTTTTCATGACAATATTCGATTAACATGCAGAGGCCCACAACACCATATTGAAGAGCGCTGACAGCAAAGATGGCCATCGAGCACAATAGTATCGCAGCACTGCGTACAAACCTCTACACTCCACAGTCACGAGGGCACAGAGCTATAGAATGACCCCCCCCCCCCAAACTGACCGCAGAGATCCGTGGTCTGTAGCAGCTGCTGCCGGCTGACGCCTGACAGCCCGTGCAGCAGCACCTTGGTCAGCAGGTTCTTGTCGTCAGACAGCAGCAGCACGTCGCCCTGCCGGTCGGTAGCCAGGCAGCACTCCAGGATGGCATCATCAGCCACACGGCCCTCCAGCTGACCCCGCGCCGCCGCCGCCTCCGATGTCGTCTGACCTGGAGAGCGCAGTGGGCGGGCTCAGTCACCGATCAGAAGCAGTTGAGGCTCAGGTCACGTAGCCAGTCTCCGAAACACTCTCTCACCGTCTTTGTTTGACGCAATGTCTCAATGAGCTCCGACTGTTTGACTTACTGACCTCTGAAGGCGAGGTTATTGACCTCTGACGGCGAGGTTATTGACCTCTGACGGTGGGGTTACTGACCTCTGACGGCGGGGTTACTGACCTCTGACTGCTCGACCTACTGACCTCTGACGGCGGGATTACTGACCTCTGACGGCGGGGTTACTGACCTCTGACTGCTCGACCTACTGACCTCTGACTGCTCGACCTACTGACCTCTGACTGCTCGACCTACTGACCTCTGACGGCAGGGTGACGCGCCTGGAAGCACTCGAGCAGGAAGGTGATGGCGGCGCGCGCCTTGGTCGAGACGGTGGTGTCATGTCCCGGCTGCCGGCCGCCCTGCTTCAGACGGTCCAGCTCCTGCACCACCACCCACGGGATCAGCAGCTGTGGCCGTGCACCTGTCGAGCGGACACAGACGGACCTCAGACACACAGACCACATGAACACACTCAGAACGGACACAAACAGCGAGCAACGATACACTCAGAACGGCTGGTGGCAGAACATGTCAACAGGACGTGATAGCGTCCCTTTAACAGACCTGCCCGAGTCACGACACTAATCCAACTATCACACGTCTGACCCAGGATACACGCCACCACACCGGAGCCCCGCGGCGTGCCGCAAGCCCACCCACACACCCACGCCGCGAGCAGGGCGTTCACCTTCGATGAACGAGTCCCGCAGGTCCAGCACGAAGCCGACGCCGTGGATCAGTACGTTGGTGTCGAGCACCACCGTCAGTGATCGGGAGGCAGCCGACTTAGTGGCGGGCACCGCAGGCTGAGGGCTCCAGCCGGCCAGCAGCTGCGCGCTCTCCCCTCCAGTGTGGGCGGCAGCGGCAGCGGCGCCGTCCAGACCCCAGGGCATGTCCGAGCCGAACAGGGAGCCGCTGGCGTCCCGCAGACAGGCAATCTGATCAACAGAGACGGTCAGACTCAGATGAGGACGCGCAATGAACGGAATGTCGAATACAAACCAGGCAGGTGCAAAGACCATTAATAATAGTGTTAAGTGAACAACCACAAACTAACTCTATAATCTACATCCAGTCGGGACAATCAACTGAACATCGTGATTCGTCACATAACAGATCACCCGACAAATTCGTACACAATTTAGTTTGTTTTACTCCCGTAATGGTAGGCGAGGCAGATGAGATGCGCTTCTTTGGAGCGGCTGGCGGAGTCTTTGGAGCGGCCGCCCAGCGCCGCGCCTCTGCTACACCATCAGGCGACGCGGCAGCCGACGCAGCATACGCCGCCGCTGCCGCTGCTAGGGGGGCGAGCGAAGCGTCCGCATACAAGACGAACGGAGGCACCACCGCCGCCGGCATCGCCGCTTCAGACTGGGAGGACGAAGTTGTAGGAGGTGCTGGGCAGGGGGCCGGCGAGGGAGCGGCGGGCGGCGGCGGCCGCAGCGTGGACGTTTCGGGATGGGTAATCGTTTAAGCGGCGGGGGTTTGCTGGGTTAGCGGTGGGTATGCTGGCGCTGAGGGTGTGCTCTGCCTCTTAGCTGTGCTGACCCTGGATGGTGAAGTTCGGCCGTATAGCTGAGGCCGGGCACTGGCGGCGGGGCTCGTCTTGGTTTGCTTCTGAGCCCGGTTCACACCGGTCGGCTTCACTGAGGTTGAGGGCGAGGTGGCGGTGGCACCGAGGTGGTCAAGCAATGCACGACGGAGAGAGACTGCTGGTGTCGTCTAAGCAGAAGGCGGAGGCCTCGTTAGGATGTACGCCTCGGCGTCTCTGGCCGTCAGGCACAAGAGAAATTGACGCACCGCAAGCGCCAAGATGAACCCAACCGCAGCACGACTATGCCAAGAGTGCCAGGATCAGCGGACGGAGGTGTGTGCCCCCTACACCATGACGGAACTCGAACAGCAGCTCCGAGGGACGAAGCTGAAGAAGGCGCCCGGCCCAGACGGGATCACGAATGAGATGCTGCGACA